>QOVE01003532.1:4498-100880 GCA_003521275.1 Tricholoma sp. MG99 | reverse complement strand
TCTCTCTCCTTCTTCTTGATTCATCCCCATTCTCGACCGTCCAATGTCAACTTCTAGACGGTCTCGTTTTGCCTTAACCTTCTCCTCTCGTTCTCTAACAGCCCGCTCCTTTCTCTCCTGGCGCTTCTGTTGTGGCTCACTTTCATCTAATTTACCCAGTTCCGCTGCATCGCTAGTCTGCTTCACCGAGATATCCGGCCCCGACACCGCGGTCAAATCTTTACCGTTCAAGAACGTATTGAAAAGTTCTTCGCGTAAAGAGGAAGACCCAACAGCATCGTAGCGAGGATCATTACTCAGGCTTCGTTTGACCTGTAGACAGCCAGTAAAATCCCAGGGTATCGTCCCCTCGAACAAGATAAGATGCTCACTTCTTTCCAGATCGACCCCGCTCTAATTTCCCCTCGTTCTCGCAACAAAGTGAAAAAATCTACCTCGGCTTTCTCTGCTGCAATGCGTTTCTCTGCATGGATTCAAAATTCGACGTCCAGAAGATATAGAATGGACCGAACGACTGACTTTCACCCAGATCCTTAACAAACTCTCTGAATCTCTTCTCTCTTTCCCTGTCATCTCTACCCCAGCCATAAAACCGCCTGTCCTTTTTCCAAGTTCTGCGAAAGTCAGTCCAACTCGAACGCGTACTTTTTACTTCCTCGTTGAGAAGCCTTTCGAATTCTTCTCTAGGATCCGCTGCAGCCTTCTCCCTTTTCACTGTAGATTGCCGCAGCTCCCGAGCACGATCCCGGCAGTATTCATCAAATGCATCTCTCCGTGCTGATACCGACGGCAGTAAGACGTATCTTGGATCACCAACAAACTGGGGTAGAGAGGTATCCCAGGGATGGAGTGGATTGATGTTCTTCTCTCTCAATAGACCCTGCGATAGAAACACGGACGGTCAACATTTCGACTGTGACAGCCTGCTGTTACATTACTTTGAATAAAGCTTTTGCTTCTTCGAGTGATAAATCAACGCGTTCAGGCATGTTGATTTGCAATCTTTGTTGCTCTTCTTCCGCTGCTTCTCGAGCTCGTTCCATTTCCTCCAATCTTTTCTTTTCCGCCTCTGCTTCAGCAGCCAGCTGGGCAGCTGCTTCCCGTTGCCATTCTTCTTCGTCGCTTTCGCTGTCGTCCTCCCCTTCATCCTCTTCTGCTTTAGCCTTCTTTGTGACAACGGCCTCGTCGATGATAGCTGTTTCCTCAGCCTTCCTCTTTACCAAAGCCTGTACTTCTCCTTTGATTCTCTCGACTTCCAGTGTCATTTCACGCTCTTTTTCCCTCACAATTTCTTCTGCGACGGCGTCAGCATCTCGTTTGGACTGTTTCCGTTCCTCTGACTCTTCGCGCTCAAGCTTCTCGACTATTTCCCGGATTTCGTCGGGAACTGTCCATACACTTTCCTTTTTGATTTTGTGAGAGTAAAATATATTGCCTCCGGTTGTCTTTACACGAAGCCAATCTGTGCCTGGAATGCGTGTTTTAACAAGAGGCTTCTCCTTTTGGGTAGTGTCTGGTTGTACACCGGGCACAGAAGGAAACGCAGGCATTGGTCGAGCATACGTAGACTCTTGTGTGCTGGCATTGTAGTAGTACATTTGGCCGCCAGGAGCTCAAATTGGAGGCACATGAGCAACGGCCAACGTAAATACGAAGAGCATACCTATATGTTCTGTCCATCCGAGCGGCAGCGGAGGCGGCGGAAACTGAGCGAAAGGCGGTGCTGACATTGTTTCCTGACGTGGTACCAAGTTCACAATGAATTTAGTCCATAAGACAGTTAGTACAGCGATCGCAAGGTGTCTGAAGGGACCAAAGTCACACGGGTCAATGACTTGAAAATTCTACTCCGCAAGTCAGCAGAATTCTAGATCTGTTAGAATGTTACAAAAATCTGTGGTGCTAGCACAAACAACGGGCATGCAAGGAACTCACCCCGAACAATTGCAAATCTGTAAGTTCACAAGGTCAAGAATTTTGAAGAAACGTGGGGAAGAATCTCTGATCGAACTTGTAAACGTGACTGCTACCGTCTACACCTGTCGCATCCAGACGGCCCACTGTGACTCCGTCGCACGGTATTACTACTCTCAAGCGCTCAAGTCCACATGATCGGTCTTCGGCGCTGCAATAAACCAGGGAATTTCATATCCTCGCATCCTTACTGTCCGCATAATGCTATTGCTTACCTTACTATGACGAGAACTCTGAAAACAATGTGATCTCACAGTATGCTGGTTCCGGGTGCATACCACAGCCAATGTACGCCGGGAGCAGTACAAGTTGCCCCGCGGAACTCGTAATCAACTCGATTGGAGTTTAAATGCGATCCAACAGCATGCTGGTTTTCGTGCTTCCTTCGTTGCACGACTCTACTTCCCCTGTCACCAGCAATTCCTGAGCGATGTCTACCCCAGAAGAATATAATCGTATCATGACCAAACGAGTTCTCTGGAAGTTGGATTTACATATTCTTCCTCCACTGGCACTCGTAAGTGCTTTCTTTGCTTTGTAGTCATACATGAACAGCACGCGAAAGTTTTAGTAACTTGTTGTTTGATTCAGCTCTGGTTAGCTAACTTTATCGATCGGAGCAATGTTGGAAACGCAAGGTGATTGGTGCGAGCTTTTCATATCGAGCGGAATGTGATGTTCTATTATTCGAAACAGGATAGCTGGCCTTGAGCGTGATACACACCTTCATGGAACTCAGTTCAATGCTGCCCTTGCAGGTATCAGTATTTTTGTCTTTTGACATGGTGTGGTCTTCTCATGAGTGACTTATTCAGTTTTCTACGTCACGTAAGTTTTATATGGTTGAAGCGCGCTACCTAATGTACTATTATGTTTACCTAGCTATATACTGGTTGAAGTTCCTTCGAATGTTATTCTGAAAAAGATCAAACCTAACGTATGTTTTCTTTTGTGTTTTCTGACAAGGCAGCTGAGCTCACTTATACGACCTACATGTGCTAGCGCTGGCTTCCCTTCTTGGTGATGATGTGGGGTACTATGACGATGTTGACTGCCATGGTTCGTGTATCAGCAAAGATCAGTCCGATCCATACGCTCACTGTTATATTAGGTCAATAACTTCGGGGGTCTCGTTGCTATACGACTGGCTTTAGGGTTTTGTGAGGGTGGTCTACTTCCCGGGCTTGTAGGTCATAGTGTAGCTTCTTTCTGCACGAGTCTGAACTGGAGCATAGGTTTTGTACTTGAGTACAATGTACAAACGCCACGAACTGCAGCTACGGTAAGACGTTCTGTCGACTGAATTTTGGCAGATGCAATTGATGATATCCCGTAGTGTTGGAATATTTTACGCGTCCGGTATGCCTACATCAATTTTGCGTTGTCGCCCTAAACAAGTCCTTATTTCCATTGGCAGCCGCTCTGTCTGGAGCATTTGGAGGTTCGAAAATACGTGATCATTTCAGGAGCTCCTTTAGCTGACAAGATGATTTAATATGTAGGACTTCTTGCGACAGCAATCTTAAAGATGAATGGCATTCACGGGATAGCTGGTTGGCGATGGATTTTCGTAATAATTCAACACTACTTTTATCTAGGATATTGTACGTGACTTATCACTTTTAACACAGATTCTAGAAGGGCTCGCCACCATTATCATAGCTATCGTCAGTTCCGCTATTCTGCCGTCCGACTTATCATCCGCAAAGTTTCTTACTCCAGAGGAAAGAGAATTCGCTGGTGAGTATGACCATATTTTTGTGGGCGTCATATTGAAAGGCTAGCAGTTCGTCGTTTCGAGTCAAACGACGTAACGAACTTGAGAGGTGCCGCCGCTACCGAAGCACAGTCAGACACTCTCTGTGAAAAAGAAAGTGACGTTCGAGTGAACAGTCACTCTGGATCCCTCGCCGTTGGATCTGAGGAGGTACCAGAAATGTTTGAATGGCGGGAAGTCGTTAGAGGTCTGTAAGATGTCTAAATCAAGCTATTCGATGTTTAATCGGCGTTACTAGGCATTACTGATATCCAAACTTGGCTCACGGGTGGCGCATATTGTGCCCTCTGTGTTAGTCTTTATTCGTATTCACTCTTTCTGTTCGTCACAGCCATCCTTTGATATTTCTCCGTCTACTAACCAATTTGAAATCAAGTCCTACCATTGTGGCTGGGCTTGGGTATACTGGATCAGCTGCACAGTTGCACACAGGTCAGTTGCCAACATCTTGGACCATGAAGTTGCAAGTTCGGAGCTCAGCGATCTTCCTCATGCAGTGCCGCCTTATGTTCCTGCCACAATCCTCACAGGTAATCTCAATTTTGAGGGTTATCATTCCTTACAGACATTTGGTTCTATATAGTAATTGTTGCGTTCCTCGCCGATCGCCTCAAATGGAGAGGTCCATTCATATTGATATTTCTACCACTAGCTGTCATTGGTAGGTGGATTTCCGAGTTGAATTTTAGCAAAGTATCACATAACCCTGCTAGGCTACATCATTGCCATCACTGCCAAAACAAATTCTGTGAGATACATAGCAGTATTCTTTATGGCAGCGGGCGTGTGAGTGATGAACTGTTTAATTTAAACACTTTCGCTGACTGGGTATCGTAGATATCCATCAGGTCCTTGTATCTTGTGCGTTGCCTAGATGTATTGTACGCCGATGGGGCTGACGTGTGGATCAGATCAATCCTCCCCAATAACACCAGCGGTCATTATAAAAAGGCAACAACCACAGCGTTCCAACTAGCAATTGCAAACACAGGGTCAGTGGCTGATATTACCATCAACTCGGAGAGACTCTGATGAGAGCATCTATCTATTCATAGCGGCTTCGTCGCCACCTTCGCTTATACCCCAGGTCAATATCATGTTTAACCAGGTCGGAATAAGAATGTTTGCTGAGCATAGTCGTAACACAGACCAAGCCCCAAAATACATCCGGGGCCATAGCATAGTCCTCGGCTTCGTGTGTCTCGCTTGGGTTCTCATTGCAATGAATGTGTCAGTGAAACTGCTTACTAGTATGCAATCCTAGACTGACACGTCCATAGATGTTACTGCAGATGGGAAAACAAGGCTCGGCGCGAAGGACGCCGACAAGGCAATATCGAAGAATATCAGAAGCTTTGGAAGGAGGGAAAGACCCGTGCACCAATTGGTGACCGCCATCCCGATTTCCGTTTCACGCTATAAGGTTTTTGTTAGTCAGGCATTTGTAATCTATTGTAAACTGTAAACTGTGTACTTGTCCGCTTGCCTGTCATTTATCGATCAATACAGTACAGACCATGTTGAAGACCAAGGTCGTCACAGCAGTTCTAAATGCCGCTGACTCGTAATCAATACTCAGCAGTAAACGTGGTGTAAAGCAACATCAATTATCATACGTAGAATCTGTATTTTTCAATTAGTACAAATTTAGTGGGAAAACTGCTTGACTTACTTCTTGTTTATCTGGTACAGAAATAGCTCGAAGTTGACTTTGACCTTACCATTGAATAACGAGAGAGATGGCCGCTTCTCGTACTTCGCTTGCAGAAGGTCCTCCATGCGCACGTCTTCTGATGCAATACGGGTAGGAAGGCCAAGCATAGTCGACTCGAGCAGTAATGTAAACACTCCAGGGGAGTTGGAGGACATCGTAAGTTGAATCTTGTCGAATTGCCGAGGTGAATACTGTTCGACAGATAGTAAGATACCCTTTTCATACAGATATTTTGCCGTGTAGAGAAAGGACCCGAACTGCGGGGTTTCGCCCGACTTCTGCAGATCTCGAAGATGGAAATATTGTTTCGTAAACGGTAGAACAAATCGCTTTTTCCTGTTATTATTATTATTATTAATAAATGATAATATCATGGAAGCTGAGAAACACCCGCCCTTTGCCTCGTTGCATTGTATTCATAGCAGTTTCAACGTAGCTATGATAGCTGTCAATTTGTTCTTCGAAGTATTTTTTGCGCTCAGCCAGATGTAGAAGAGCATCATTCATGCGCTCCATCTCCTGCTGTCGTTGAAGTCGTTTCCTGTGTTTACTGCGAACATCCCCAGCGATTGCATTGAGTATTCCTTGGAACCCATCGTCGCGGGTAATCTTCCCTTGCTTTTCCAGTTCGAGCAAGTTTGAGATTGCAAGCGCTTTGACTGCCGCGAATTTTAAGCTGATAATCGCATTCAGACGGGGCATTGATTGTATAGGAACGCAACCTACGATCGTATATCTTCAAGACGGTAAGCAGAATCGGCAGCAACGGTCGACGGCTGGCGTCGCGGTAGTTGTCTGAGTTGTTCGTTCTCTATTTCAGCCTCTAATATTTCCTCCCAGACGCATTCGTCTTCCTCTGTGACCTCGCGCATCAGAGACTCCACAAGGTCCTGGGCCGGCTGCACACGAAGAATAGCAAGGACTCCCCGCTTCGCTTGTACCCATAGTGTTTTTTCCTCCGCATGCAGATCTACTTGCTACCTGATTAAAGGCTTCCTATTGCTCAGCGAAACTAAACTGACCTCGAACATGAGCGAATCGGTTTGTTAATTCAAGTGTAATGGCTGTGTCTCGGGCATCCTTCAATTCCTCTGTCCCAAAGTTTGGTACACCGTCCAATTCAGTAAGGATAGTTTTTAAAGCATCATCGTGATCAAGAACCTGCGGTATCACTAAGAAGATATGGCAGCTGACGTCACAGAAACTCTTACCAGATGGTTCTGGTATTGAGATAATAGCCCGTGCAGGGTATATATTTCATTTGGAGATATATATATAGGTTTGGGCTGAACAGTGGCGTCAAGGAATTCGTGGGCATGAAACTGGACTTCAGCATCAGGCACATCGGCCACTGGCTCAAAGTATTAGATAGAGCTTCAGGTGAGTAAAGGTCATACGTACCTTCAATCAACCAGTCAGACATTTCTTGGATCGCTTTTCTGACGTAGTCGTTGATGGGGACATAGATTGGATTATCGTCATCGAACTCGAAACCGCTTGTGATCTGTGCGAGTATCTTCGATATTTGTGCTAAGTTCTTTCGGGCTGCAACATCAACAGTCTTGGATACGATGTCAAATGTTTCCGGTGTTCTGTTTTCGTTGGTGAATGGTCAGGAAGCGAAGCCTCAGTGTCGTGCACGCTCACATGATTGCGGGATTGATATATCGATAATAAACCAATCGTCCGATGCAAGCAGCGTATGATTCCTGTGGAGCACCAGGAAACTTTTCCTGGCGGCATTTTTTAAAAATATGACATGCACCAGTGGAGAATGTACACACTCGTAGATGTACTAGAGTTTCTCGTGCCAGATACCTCATCCCGTAGGGCATTTTTTTTGTCGATTGTTGAATGGCAGTGACGAACGCTTCAGTCCACCATTGCAATACTTGAAGGTCTTCTTGCTGAAGTCAGCACATGTGCAAGTAGATACAGCAGCTTGAACCTACGACGGATGTATATTGGCCTAGTTTCTGGATCCGTTAGTGCTTCCCGGAATGTAACATCTTTTATCTTCGAACTCTTGAGTCCAGATCTCATTTCCTCGAGATCAATTCGTGCCCTGTGGATCTGACCAAGAACATATTACTATGTAATGAGATGAAATAGAAGCGAAGCAAACCATGGAAGGATCCGCCTCCAGATCAAGATCATCTGAGTCAACTACTTCTCGTATAACGGCTTGAAAAGCTTCACGAGCATAGGTCATTTGTTTCGGACGAACATAGTGGACCGCGATGTTGATATATATTGGGTGACCATGGACAATCTCATCAATGGACAATGCCGTCGAAATCTCGTCGCGAATAGCAAGCTAGAAGGTTGAGGCATGAGAAACTGTAGTGAACACGACTTGAAGTATTTACCTGGAATAATTTTAAAAGAAGGTAGTCTTCTCTGCGGTCTTGGCCATATCCAAATAGGGTTAGGACGACTCTCTCCGTGAAACGTCGATTCTTCTCCGATACATCATCGGAGGATAGGTGAATAAAAAGCCGGCTTAAATATTCACCTCGCGTCTGCAATAAGTAAAAGAGCTGCTGGTATAATTCCAGCTTTCGTCTTGCAGCATGATCAAGAGTATTAGGTCCAGAAAAGGGATCTCCATGCGCAGCAAGGAGAGAAGCTCTCGCTGCTTGTGCGGCAGCACTATCAGCTCCATGTTTCCGCCTAGCTTTGATGACTTCTTCGAAACTTTTGACATTTTGTACAACGAGAGCGATCTTGACATCGAGATCGTTTACATCGTTTTCCAAAGCCTGATTTTCTCGAATATTTTTCACGACCATTTTCCTCAGTCTTTCGACCTTGACTTCCTCTTGGAAATCGGCTTCAGAATCATCGAGAAGGTGGACAAAGTTCTTGATAGTCCCGATCGTAACGTTCTTGCCCAAAGTCAGCTGTCTATATTGTTCTCGCATTTCCTTTGCACGGAACAGCGATTGGATCTTGATGACTTTGTTGAGATTCGCTCGGTAATATTGCATCTTTGCCTTAAAAGACTGCCGATACAGAGCACCCCTGAGCATCGCTTGAAGTAATGAAGCAACAGGGTGACTCCGTCGCAAATGGTCCCTCCAGGCGTAATATTCACATCGCAACAGCATTCCGCGTGCAGCAGCTTGGACGCCGACGACATTGGGAACCACAAGTTCCAGACTCCGATTCAGTTCTACATGTCGGTTGCGGGAAAGCTTTGCGCGAGCCAGCGCCTGGAAGCCGCCAACAGAAATAATAGTTTTCGCTTCCAATAAAGCTTTATTGATATCGCGATGGTGCTGGCGGGCAAGAGTGGCACGAGCACGAGCTTGGAAGCCGACAACTATAGGGGTAGCCTTGCGAAGCCCGCGAATGAGTAAAAGCAATCGCTTCCTGGAAAGGTATGTGCGGACGGCAGCCTGAATCCGGATGACGACATGTGTCACGTCTTCAAGCTTTGCCATCTGTGTTCGCATCCGTCGTCGCATTAAGACGCCCTTGCAATGTGCTTGTAGCACGGTGAAACTCCGCGTGAAACGCCGTAGTCGTATCATATCTCGGTTCGCTTGTGTTCGCACAAAAGCGCCCCGAGCATGAGCCTGGAAAGCAGCTACGGCAAACTTGATTAAAGGCCGCTCGAATGTTTTAGTCAGCTCAAAATGCGAATTGCGCGTCATGCGGGCGCGTGTGATGGCCTGAAGTTTTGTTACCGCGACGCTACTGCTCCTCAATGCCATTCTTAATCGAGAGTAACGACGGCGTTGGAGGACTCCTCGAAGTTGAGATTGTACTTTGGTTATGTAGGGTACAGAACTTCGCACTTGTTGAAGCCACAAATACCATTGCCTCCGGAAGGTTATACCGCGAGCAACAGACTGAAGGGACACAATCCAAGGCATCAAGTTGTTTCGTTCCTGACGCTGTCGCTCTAGTTGCCTCCTAAGCATGTAGCCACGACATCGAGCTTGCAACCTAGGTATGTAGCGCTCGGTCAGTCGCATCCGGCCGTGGAGTGTAGCTAGCGCTTTGCGGATGACGGAACCCCGACAGATAGCTTGAAGCGCAGTGATGGAAGACTCATTCTCCAATAGAAGGCGATCTCGACCTGGGGAATACAGTCAAGATACGAAAATACACACTGCAACATGTTACCCACGCTCGTCCTCAGTCTCTATTTCGATCTCAGGTTCTTCATTGATCTCCTTCGCTAACTCACGGCCAACATTACCAAAGTTAGGCATCGCAACACCTGCATCCTTTAAGCCCTTCTGCGTCTTTTGTAACTGATCGTCGGAAAACTGAAGACGTCCCAAAAGATTCCCTATGCGCTCCGCCATTCCACGGCGGGCTAGAAGATGACTGAAGACGCTTAGATCAACCACTTGAAGGAGTTGAAGATCAGAGGGCATTACCTAAGAGCATGTATGCAATATATGACTTTCGGAAGATTCTTCTTCTCATATAAATCAGTGAGCTCGAAAATGAAGCCCTGTCAAGGTACAAAGTCCTATATGTTATTTATTTTACAAACAACATAAATTACAAGGACAGCTCACTTCGGGGAGGCCAACTTGACGAACAAAATTGAAGAAGTAATTGATGTTATCGGAATGGCGAAAGTCTAGCTTCGGAGCCTAGAGGACGAAGTCAAGTACATCATGGCTACGGTGTTGGTAGCACTTACCTCGTATATTCTCTTCACAGCATCTTCACCTTGAAATGCCCGCACAAGCTTTGCCAACACAACACCATTCCGTAGACCGTCTTCCATTTCCACCACACCAAACCCAAGTTCCTCTCCGAGGCATCCTTCTATCCATTGCTGTGCTTCTCCGACGTGACAAAGATACTCGTACGCATGTATTAGATGTCGCTGGGTATCAGCCCAAAGACCACCCGACAACCTGGATGATGGGGAAGGCGAAGAAGGAGCGCTTGGAGCCTTGAGTTGCAGTCGGCCAGGCAGCCCCGCAACATCATCCGCGTTTGGGACGCCACCACCCACGAGTTCTTGCTTGAGAACCTTCTCTGGCGACAGCGGAGCATCCATATTTGAATCACGGGTGCGCCTTTCACGAGTTTCATTGTGATTGAGCCTCCCATGCTCTCCCGTGTCCGTCTCCAAATGCTCCTCCCCATCACCGCTTGCTATGCGGGGGAGATGCCTACCAAGCTTACGGCCGCCGGTCAGATTACTTCCGTAAGTCTTCTTGTTGGACATATATGAACTCCGATAAGGAGTTGGAGACATCACAGACGTGGACGACAGAGAGCTTGGTGAACGGGGCGGATTTGGATTTACTAGCGTATCTGTCGATGCTACTGATGCATGTCTAGAAGTGAACAACGAACGACGTTCATCTGTGTCAGACGCAGAGCTGTATACAGATGTTTGCCGGCGATATATTGATGAAGATATTGTATTAGAAACAGGGTTTTCATCGGACTGACGAGACATCGCCTTCGGCGGAGAATATGCTGGTCCATCGAAACGACTGCTTGACGAGCCTGCCCAGTGCGACGAATCGAGGGTGTTCGATCGGCGATAGCGGGTGATAGCAGCGGTCTCTGCTGGCACCGATGAGCTCGCAGAGTCTTCAGAGGTTCCAGAACTAAAGGGGGAAAACAAGGACTTTGATGAGGACGATGGCAAGTGTATACGGCCCGACGACGACGACGCTGATGGGCCGGACTCGACTGTAATACCAGTCGTGTTTGGAGACAATGGTGACGCAACGATAGGCGCCGGTATAGTACGACGTTTCAAGTATGTAGAAGTTCTGTGAGGCTCAATAGGGGGTGTAGTTGGTCGATCCTCAGGCAATGCTGCTGACGCTCTAGCGAGATTGTGGGGATGATCGAGGCCTCCCATCGTCGGTGGCCTACTCCTGGAACCTTCGCCCTTTGGACCCCCTAATAGATCGGGACTGTCATCTCCAGCTGCCTCTTTGGTGCGTTCCTCCCATCTACCCCGAACAGCATCCAAACTATTGGCGACACGGTGCGACGGCGTCCATTTCCTAGGACTTACAGAAGACCCCGACGTACCTGTGGTGTTGGTGAGTATCCCCATGCCTGTTTGTGAATTACTCCGTGATATAGAGCTCCCGCTTCCCCTGGACGTTGTTCGTTCTAGGAGGCGCGTTTGGTATGCAAAGGGGCCGGAGGAGGACCCTGACTTGGAACTTAGAGAGGCACTGGATGACTTTGAGCTTGAAGGATCCATTTTGTGAATGTTTCATCAGAGCCTAGGCTGAGCGTTGACTCTAATGAGCCTCAGGGAGTCAGGCTACAATGTGTTTGCCCTTGCGGCACTTGATCTGAACTGGTCCCAATTTAGGAAGGTAAGCAAGCTACTGCAAAGCAGCACCAAATAGTCCATCAGCTACTATGTACTGCCTACAAAGGATAGCTATAACTTAGTATAGTGGCCTTGAACATGCCGCTCATACATTTAATACATCATTTCATGAGTACCTCAAGTTAGAGCTTCGGAGAAACCTTATCATCAGCTGCCATCTTTTCGCCACCCAAGTGACCCAACCTCCGTTCCCAAACTTCTCGGGCCACTTTACGGAGCTCACTCTTCAAGATCTTTCCTGAAGGAGTACGTTCTGCAATACAGGGAGTCAGTATAGAGGACACATATTAAACCGTGTGTCCAATCACCAAACGGGGAATCCTGGATTAACACCATGACAGGTATGGCGAACTTTGGCAGCCTACGATCATGGTATGAGTAAACCTTGTCAGGGGTTAAGCGAGTAGAGCGTTACTTTGCAGCTGCGGTTGAGATAAGCGAGGCTTCTGTTACTCGATTACGGAATCCTGGTTTCAGGGAAACAACAGCAGCCACTACTTCTCCTAATCGTTTGTGTGGTATCCCAACAGCAGCAACTTCTGAAACGCCCTCAGATGCATAAAGAGCATTCTCGACCGAGACCGAATCCTGATCAGGGGTTTCAGACTCGCATAGCCTAATGTAAGATTGATCCTGGTGCTTACAATGTTTTCTCCGCCACGAATGATGATATCCTTCACTGCCCGCCAAGTCAGCATTAAAACATAGTAAATCTACTACTTACTCCTGTCCAGAATATAAAGGAATCCCTCCTTGTCAAGCATCCCAAGATCACCAGTACGAAACCACCCATCTTTCGTCAACGCCTAAAAAATGCTGAGCGTTGACCCTCGTAGGTCATGCAGAACAATACCTTGTCAGTAGCAGCTAGAAATACCGTCAGCAAAATACCGTCAGCACATATATATATTCAGCTCGTATTGACTGTGCAACCTTGATCGTGCCAATACTCTTTCATTATATTAGGCCCTCTTATCCACACTTCTCCGACCACACCTGCAGGGGCGAGTGTGGTCCCTGTCATTATGATGATGTTGTTTACAGGTGTAGGGAGGCCACTAGATTTCAAATCTGTTGAGTACTGTGTGTGTGATAAAACCGACAACAGACCAAGTAGTTGGACGAAAAAGATAGTCTTCTCCAGCTATGACGCAGGTTTTGATCAAAAAGTCGTTACGACAGCCAAGATCGGGTGGTCTAACCTATTGCCACCGCAATGCTATTGGTTTCTGTCAAACCATACCCCTGGCTCCTTTATAGGTGCTGTAAGTAAGAAGTATATTGTAAGAAAGCGAATACCTACAGCACTGTACCAGGAAAAATCTGGCCTGCCTTCTTCGTAATGACATCTGGGGCCGGCGCACCGCCAAATGAAAGAGTCTCTATAGGAAATCCAGCAAGGGAGCTGTCCATAAGATCTAATGTCATAGATGGAACCCTGTGTGGAGGATTAACTTTTCAATTCCACACAACGGAAGGAGCAGCTCACCCTCCAGCGATTGTGACATTTTCGCGCTTAATTAAACTGATTACCTGACTAGATAAGTACAAGTTCAGGCAGGGACATAAAATGACAACCTGGCAGCTTCTGGAGGTCAGATGACGACGAAAACATGAGTGTCAAAATTAGATGCCTTCTTCAGTGATCCATTTCCGCATGAATATCATCTTCATGCCTGTCATGGAAGCCATCATCTGGGTTTGACATTGTCCATTACTATCATAACAAGTATTATCAGAGGACATACCGCTAAGCTTGTTGAACCAGTAACATGGAAAAGCGGAACGGGAATCAGCATTCCTTTCTGAGGTCCTGGCGATTCGGTTGGGATTCCTTCTCCCCGTCTCAAAGTTGCCCTGAAACCTCCAACTAAAACCTATAATTACATTGACAGCAGGGACGAGATTACAACAAGACTTTATCCAATCTTGAAATTCAGAACATACATTGAGGACATTGGTCAGGTACATCCGCTGGGTGCTCAGAACTCCTTTGGGAAGGCCAGTGGTACCTAGTAGAAGAGATATAGGAAAGTAGTTTAGTTCTATATGTGCTGACTTGCCGGACGTGAATATTATCGTCGCGTTGTCTTCTGGGAGGATGGCAGGATCATTTTCAACGACCTCATTTGAAACACCCTCAAAATTTTCCACCGCAGAACCCCAACTTTGCATACTATTCCACTCTCCTTTGCCCTCGTGGCACTCCATGACCAAAAAAGCAGCCACTCCAGCATCAGCAAGTTTCTTTGTGGCAATTTCTAGAACATTCGCGCGCTCTGGGTCCAGGATGACCAGTTTACATTGGGTATGGGTCAAGCAGTGCTCCAAAGCATTAAGTGGAAGCCAACTTTGTAATTTTATGAGAAAAAATATTCACAACTCTGAAGCAATGTGACTGACGCATTGACAAGAACGGAGACAGCCCCAATGAGATCTAACCAACATCTGAACGAGGGTATCTGTTCGTAAAAAAGAGGTGCACTGACGACATGCCCAGAAAGCAACAAGATACTCAGGATAGTTTCGAGAACAGATCCCGACTCTATCCCCTGTCATATCATGACGTCAAGAATCAGAAAACTGATAGATGCCGAAGCCTAACCTTTCTGAATTCCATAGATTGCACGGTACATACCAGCAGCTCGAACAGATCGCTGAAATACATCACGAAAGGTGTGCCGTTGTTGCTCGAAGACAACATAGGTCACATTCGAGTGTTCTTTGGATGCCCAAAGCCAGAATTCACGTAGTGAAGGCCAAAGATTCTTGTATACCCGCTGCAGTCTCCCGTCAATTAGACGTGTTTCCAGTTCGTGAAGGCCTCCTGGAGCGCAAAGGATTTCGTCGACTGGAAACGTATCAGTTTCCTCGACAGCTACTGGAAGTTAGCACCCACCCTCGGTAAGCGTACGTTGCGGGGTCCATTGGGACATCTTGCTCTTTCCAAAGTACTATAGAGCAGGGAAAAAACGGACTGATAGACATCACTGGGACTTTTTATATCATATATGGATATTCTAGGATATCAACCAGTACTTACGGCCGATCTTCGAACATCGGCAACTATAACCGGTATGTATATGACCGGTGGACCGACGACCGTTCCAGAATCATTCCGGAATCAATACATACTATCTTGTCGTCACGGTGATGCTTCAAATTTATGTATGTAGTATATGAATCGCCGTACATGACGGAAGACGCGACCGAGGGAGTGCATGAAAGAACGTGCATGAGAATTAGGATAGTAAAATCTATGTACGAGTACCTGCGTTAACGCCTTTGGAGGAAAAACTTGAATAGCATTCTCGACGTTTGAAAGATACTTCTCGAAACCGAGACGCTGAGTATCACTACACCCCCATTTCCAGTTGAGTGAGGATAGCTTTCACTTCATCCACATCTTTCTGAAAGCCATTTCCACTTCCGCCCCCGGCCCCTACTGCGGTGTTAAAAGCGCCATCGGACTGAGTAGATTTTCCATCGTCTTTACTCAGCCAGTCGTCCAGCTGTGCTTTAATGGATCTTGCTTTAAGACGGAAATGGGTGCGGATTATGTCACCAAATGGCTCTGGAGGATTCTTCAAGTTACCAAGCATCTGGATGGTTCTTTCATTAGGGTTATTCAAAGTCAAAAAGAATACCAAACCATACAGCTGTCCTCACTACCATCCGGCGAACATTAGCAGAGTCTAAAACATAAGAGAAAACGATAAGCAAGTGGCTAAGTAAATAGCGAGTAGGAGGAAGCAGGGTTACAAGTATGAGATGCGGGGGTACCACCACTTGTAGCCCACCCAGGCTCATTAAGGTATGGTTCGTCGCACAAAATCATGGACTGTATTGATATTAAAACCTACATATACTGTTAGTCATGCCCTGTTTATTCACTTTGCAAGACGAACTTGGAGTAAAGTAGATTTTCCTGAGACCCATCCAGGCCCCGACCATGTTCCCAACAAAGAAAGACACACTTTGCCATCCTACAGACATGTACCGACGTTAATGGATCACATTATCCAGCAAGTTGCCTTACAGCATATAAATTCGGATTGAACCGGTATTTTCCTCCATTCGTCTGAAAAGTCATGAAGTGTGCTAAGCTTGAGAAACAGAGCTTACTACTCACTGTCATATACTTGACGCTGGGCGGTGACTGGTTGTAACTTGGACCGAGAAAAATATCAAACAGATAGCTGGCCGAAATCGTGGGTAAGATGTCAATGAAGGTAATCAATCATACCATCCATTGTAATAACTGTTAATTATATAAGAATAGGTGATAGAAGCACAGAGCGACACAAAACATACGGAGTTCCTTCAGGTCCAGTGATGAGGGCTTTGATCACGTCTACACGCATTTCATCCACTCGCAGGAAGATCGAGGAGTCCCAAGCCACGGGTAAGTTTGTAGTGAGAATTGCGAGCTACGGAGAATGTAGCTAAACGTATAGAACAGCCACCACCAGGAGATCTACATACCTCTTTGGCGATGGCAAGCGAGCGCTTTGGAATGTCAGAATGTGCCAACATACGAGCTTCATTATTGTAATAAAATTTGAAATGTGGCGAAGGATTCTCTTCCTCGCGTGCAGCATCCTTATCCGAAGTTGGGATAGTCAAATCACAATATTCGAATCTGACTCTAGTTGCCCACTCTATGTAGGCACTGCGAGCACTTGCTTCGGTCGTTCCCGCTTCCACATGAACATGCGATGAAGAGGAAGTGGAAATCTTGGGTAACGAGGCGTGTAACCGATCAACAAAAGCGTCCCCTTTCGTGTCACGCAAAGACCGATCGATTGCGTTCGAAGTTGCCAAGATGCGGCGACAAAAACCTAGTAGCCTCTGATTTTCATCAGAGTTTTCTACAGTAGGTTCCTTTGATTTTCCCTTCGTATCGACCGTCATACGCTTCTGTTCTTCCGTGAGCTCCTCTGGAGGAGTTCCAGCTGTTTTGACACCTTCTAAACCTTTCAAGGCGGCTTGCGCTTGAATAGAAATGCCTTCTAGCAATTCACGAGGGCTAGAACTTCCTTCGTAGATGATAGTCCTTTCGCGTATCGCATGATCTGGATTCGAGGTAGACCTCTTTGTTACGACTGTTTTAACCCCAACTACGACCATGATTGGCATCGCCATCATGCTGGCAAGCGCCTCGTGGTTTGATATTGTCTACAAGAGAACATGTCAATAAGTAAAAAAATATTGACGAGATAGATTTATCCCCACCTCAAGCCATTCTAATAACTCGAAGTAGAGCACGGCTCGTTCTGACATATCCGCCAAAGAATCGTTTCTCAAGAGAGTGCTACAAATATAGTTGAAACGCCTTCGAAGGTGCGCTAGTGCAGTCGGGTGTACCAGATAGTCACTGGTTTGCCCGCCTCCCTTACGATGAAGATTGGGAAGGTAGACGCGTATTCCATAAAGAAGCTTCGCTATCTTCTCATCCTTGGCGCGCTGGGCTGCCTGGGCTTCTATTTGCCCAGAAGTCTGAATGCAATAAGCATGGTGTGTATGCATACACCACATCAGTACTCACATCTTCCTTCTGTTCGCCAGCGTACCCAGTACCTCCTCTCTTCTTGCCACCTTGAACGCTAGCATAATAGACAGTATCGTCGTCATCGAGGTCTGGCGTCGAGTCAGTTTTTCTACGTTTGGAACTCCTAGTTTTATGATCCTTGTTCTCTAGAAGTTCTTGGGTTTGATCTTGGGTCTGTTCCAAAAATAACTGTTCAAGCATTGAAAGACCAATTCCCAGGATGACACCTTGTAAGTTGGAGCAATGGAAGAGAGGGTCGTCAGTGGCAGCAGTGGGGCGTTTAACTTTAGTTGCAGAGATAGGTTCCCCGCACGCGAAACAGAATTCGGAATGACAGCGCTGGCATGTCTGATGCACGATAGCCCGCAACTGCGTGATGTACGTCGAAAATTCGGACTTCCCAAGACTATCAACAGTCAGTCAAAGGTAAAAATGAACTCACTCACAAATATAGCAAAGAAGTCACTTTTCTTTCGAGTCACTGTGGCACCGCATGAATGAGGACATGTGCATTGGCCTTCACTCAGTTGTGAATATAAGCCGAACAAGAAGCTCTGCTCTCCGCCCTCAGGGCATCCTTTCATCCATTGCCCTTGGGTCATAAGCTTCACGCGCTCATTGACTCCGGGAATAAGCACGACCTCAGGTTCTTCTTCCACTTCTATCACTTCTTCCCTCCTATCTTTGGAAAAAAAAATGCCTGCAGTGATCTGTGAGTTCCGCGAAGAGAAGCGCAGGCAAAAACTCGAACCAGAGTATGGATCCACATCCGTGATAGTGGTGCCGGCGTCTGCTTTGGTTTCATAGTCAGAATCATAGTCCATGTAGTCACCCCCTGGAAATATGTATTAGGTCCTGCACCACCGCAAAGAGCTAGATTGACATGCCATCCTCGTCATCATCATCATCATTGTCTGCTTGTTCGTTATCGGAGCCCATTGCGCCATCATCTTCTGGAGTCTACGCGATTCATGAGACGTCCACATCAGCCATTCGACGTAGATCGTGAAAACATACTGTGGGTCTGGCCCTTCGCTTGACCTCGCTACTGGATGGCATCTGCACGTCGCCCTCATCTTTTACATGATCAAACTTTCCTTCGAAAAACAGTTCCGCCGCTTGCATGACATCTTTGCACTGTCTAAGTGCAGCGTGCGCTTGAGCGCGTGTCGCACCCTTGAAGCATACGTGTTTATCAAATAGTAGGCTCGTGATATAGCGATATATCTACCATTTCCACAAGCTGTTGGACTTCATTATCCATCTTCAGGATGTGTGGAGTCAGTTGACAAGTCTTATCGAGGCACGTGATTACATGAAGCGTTTTTGATTGCCACTGTAATAGAACAAGTCCATCGGTGAATACAGGTGTGTATCGTAAATGCAGGTAATAAAACTTTGTGAAGGAAAAGAGTACGTAGCGTATAAGATATAGATAACTGTTAGAAGCACTTCGATAGACAACCAATAATCCCATGGGCAAGAAGAAGTAAAGAAAAAGAGAAAGTAACATGATTGAACTCGCAAGCGAGCTGCAAACGATTGTACATAAAAAATGAAAACCGAAAAGTGGAACAGAGTAGTTGTGGCACCACTGCATTATAACACAGGATAATGATATACACTGCTGATTTGACCCGCAAACACCTGACCCGAAAAAGTAAAACTGAAGGCGGTACCAAAAGGCGCGGATCGCCTACCGACAGCACGCTGCGCAACAATAAATCTCTGGATCTAGACATCAAGGTTTGGGAGTGACTGGTACGCTTTCGCGATCGAAACCAAGCGGATAGGATGACAGGTCGCTTGTGAGGGCAAGGGTGTCCAAGCTAGCTCGCTGCCGTCCATTAAAAGGAGTGGGAGCGCTGGCGCCCTCTATGCCAGATCCAGAATCAATCTGGAAGGGAAAAGAACCTAAGCCTGATGACGATGTTGACAGCTGAGAAGCAGTCGATAACCCAAGCATACGGCGGTCAGGAGGAGGGGGCAGGGCTGCATCACTGAAGTCTTGTAGTTTGTCAGTGAAGACTTCTTGAGCACGAGGTGTTGGTGGAGAAACGTTTATTGTGTGGTGCTGGCCCAAAGGCGAGGGAGGACCGCTGAAGGACTGTTGTCCGAGGGGAGATACGGGAGGCGACCGTACAGGTCTGTTGGAGATAGGAGAAGGAGGTACGAAAGGGAAAGATTCAAGGATCGAATCAGCACGCGTAGACGTGCCAGATAAGACAGAAGAACCCGAAAGCCTTTTATTCTGGTCTACGATGCCTTGTGCCTGAGCCCGTGCATGAGCATGAGCGAGAGCTCGTTGTTGTTGCTCATGCAGTGTCTCTGGCACCGTCAAAGTAGGGCTAACCAGTCTCCCTACTGTTGTTCTGTGCGATGAACGAGGCGTGCCGTCAGAGCTGAGGGATGAACTGAATCCAACATTCACACGCTTGGCGCTAGTGATATCGGCGACGGAGCCACTCTGAGTGCTCATGCTAGATGGGCGACTATCATCGTTGGAACGTGCCCAGGGCAGGTTCGGAGTTTCGGCCACCCAATCTGATAAGTGAGAGGGGTGAACGGCACCCGTTGTTGACTGACCAAAGGTTGTGACTGAAGCCGTAGGAGATGCGTTCTGTTTCCCACTGACAGATGCCTCGTCACTAAAAGGGTCAGTGTCCTGAGCTTCATCTACTTCTTTAACGACATCCGCCGGTCCAAAGGATGTGGACGCCAACGGAGAGCCGACGGAAGGACGTGAAGCCAGAGGTGGAGGTTTTAAACCATCAGAGCTATGGCTGGCGGAGAGGGATCCCGGTGCGTTAATGACTTCAGCCTTTACAACTCCCAAAACCTGTCGGACCGCGCCTCTTTGGGGAGTGATAATCATGGGAGCCTCGTTCAAGAAATCGCTGGAGTAACTGGCATTGGACATGAAAGAATTTCTAGATGAAATGCCTGAAATCTGTGAGGCAGCGTAACGGGTATTTGCTCGAACGGAGTCGCCAGAAACGTTGACATGATCTAAGTTCAAATTCAAGTCTGGGGATCGGTCGGGACGAACGGGAAACGTCGAACCCGTAGTGTCCGACGAAGGTCGGTGTGAATCAGGGGATACAAGGGTGATGGGTATAACGTTGGTGCCTTCTGTTCCAGCTGTTTGGATAGAAGTCGCATCATCGAAGGGATTGGCGTTTGTGGGATTGTAATGAACATGGTTCGGAGATGTACGCTGCACCTCTGGATCGAGATCAATAGTTGTAGACGAAACTGGGTAGACTCGGACAGTATTGAGCTCTACAGGAGACTTTTCCGTTGGGTCTGGTCTATTGAGCACAGTTTCGGCTGGCGCAGGGATATCCTTTTTGACTTCACTTTGAGCAGCGGTGCTTTTACGAAGTCGTGATTTTCGGCGATACCATATAAACAAAGCAATGACTATAGCAAGGAAGAGAAGCGCGCCCACAATAGCACCGGCAGTCGCGCCCTTGCTAACGCCACTAGAGGAATTGGTGGTCAGATTAGTTCTAGTGGCACACAGTGTAGTACTGCAATGGTTGCAATCCCTGAAAACAAAAAGGTAAAAAACCGATAAGATTCGATGTGCTGAAGCGCGCAAACCTTGCTATCTGGATGCATTCCTGATCGGCAGCACAGTTGCAAACTGGAGGGAGGGAATCGTTGCAAGGAACGCATTGACGAGCGTCAAGCCTCATAGCGACAAAAGAGAAGAAAAACAGAGGAGAAAGACTCAAAGAATGTGGATACGAGTTAGACAGAAGAGAGAATGGTTAGCTTTGACCCAGGAGGAGAGGAGGAGAGGGAAGGGGAAATCACAAACTGCGAGTTCTTGTCACAGATCAAGCCACGTGGGAAAATAGATTAGATAATCAGTCACCTCGCCGTAAGTGCATCAAAACTGAAAGCTACTCCGAGTCTGAGGAATATGGATGAGGCTGTTTCGATTTCAAACCTGACTTATTCGCACTCCACAGGAGACCAGCCTTCTCTTCTAGATATTAATTTGCATCTTCCGCAAGGCTCTAGGACCATTCTTGTTGGGGCTAATGGAGGTTGGCTTACTCCAGTCGTCCTAACATACCTGCCATGTTGACAGAGCTTCTCAGCTGGGAAATCTACCTTGTTACAAATCTTGGCAGGGAAAAGGCTCGTAACGACACTCGGCGCTGATATTAGGGTCAAAGGTCGCGATGTGTTTCGTGACTCTCCTTCCGGCGTCACCTTCCTAGGCACAGATTGGTTCGTATCCGTCAGCAATCTTAAGTAGCCGGCGCTCACTCCAATGTCACTCCAGGGCCATGAATCCCGTTATTAGAGGCGATATTTTAGTCTCAGCCTTCTTGGATTCCGTTGGGGGATACAGGCACAAAGAAAGAAGAGATGGCCTCCTCAACATCCTGGACATTGATTTGGATTGGCACATGCATGCAATTTCAGACGGGGAAAGACGTCGTGTTCAACTATGTTTTGGTTTAATGGTTCCATGGGATGTATTATTACTGGATGAGGTCAACCGCTTTTCCTCTATGCTCAGAGCCGCCAGCGTTCAATCCATTTCCCCAAGGTCACTGTCGATTTGGATGTCCTCGTACGTGACGATCTCCTCAAATTTCTCAAGCATGACAGTGAGACAAGAGGAGCAACGATTCTGTGTGAGGTTCTTCCCGTCCTAGCAGCCCACTCTGATCATGATACAGACGCGACACATATTTTTGATGGCTTAAACAACTTCCCAACTCATGTCGCACACATGCGTTTTGGATCGTTGGTCACACCGCCTTCCGCTTGGCCGATTACACCGACATCTCTTACAACACAATTTCCGGTGTCAACCACCTTATACAATGTCGCATTGCAGTGGCTCAAAGAAGACAGAGATCACTGCCGTGACCTCGAAGCCCAAGGCAGGAAAAAGCGAGGAGCAAGACAAGATGAGGCATGTTCGATTAAACCCATCTATAAACCACGTAATAAGGCTGTTCCATCAGGTTCCATCCGACTCGGAAATCTTTTACAGCAAGTACGCATCAATTCTGCCCATGTTGAACTGTGTTAAATAAAATTTGTACCCATAGATATGACTATTCTCATTGAATAATGATACCCATTTGCAGTGCGAATTGGAGCTCAACGTTTGGCATTCATTGTATCGATAGATACCAGCTTTGTAGCTGTTCAACATCAGTGTAGGATAGGATATACTTGAGAGTCGTGAACTCTGCCTATAAGTGTCGCTGAGTTTGAAAGTACTTTCAGGATCTTGGGAAAAAGCTATGCTTACATAGTCGTCTCCTGAATTTATATCTGGCGCTGCAGGCCACTAGGCGGCTTGACCCCACTTCACGAGAATCCGGCATGGTAAACGAAATCATTGACCTGACCACCTCTCCTCCTGAAAAGAGCCGCGTTCGTGATGCTCAGCAGCCCGTTTCGACTTTTCGCGTTCATACTAGAATTGACGGAGAAACTAAAACATCACGAAGGAAAAGACGTAAAAGGGCGCTGGAAGATGAAGGTGGTAAAACAAGCGCAATAAATGCAAGAGAACATTCGTTAGAAGAGGGCGAATTAGAAAGACATATCACACCAGAACGAGAGCGACATCTTTCAGATGAAGACGGCAGTGTCAAACGGAAGAGACCATCCTCTCCTCAAACACCCGCTGATATAGTGAATTTCCTCATCGACGTCGAGCCTGCACCAATTCCAATAGCCCACTCTTTAGTCCCTCCCAGTGCACCGGAGTCAGATGGAGGAGGTGGAAAATTGCTATTACCGGTGCACGTCTCGGTATTTGGCTTAACACCAGTGGAAATTCTTCCTACTGCTAATCTGGACCTTGACGGCGAAGATTACATCGAATATCTAGATTATGAAGAGCGGAAGGTAGGTGGCAAGTTTCATTCAATACTCCGAACGCTCACCCATGTGATCTATCGTAGGACCTTGTGCGGTACTTTGAAGACACAACTGACGGATCTGCTAAAAAACCAAATCGAGTAGTGTGCAAGAATTGTGGAGCAGAAGGGGAGCATAAAACAGCTGCCTGTCCCGTGTTAATTGTTCGTACTTTTTCATCGGATTTTTGCTTGCATTGCTAATCTCGAGCTCCATATCCAAAAGTGTCTGACTTGTGGAGCGCGCGACGAACATCCTACACGATCATGTCCCATCAGTAAAACTTGCTTCAGATGTGGCATGAAGGGACATATCAATGCAGTGCGTAGGTTGGCTCCCTCTCGAGTGCATGGTTTCACTTCCCCTGGTTAGACATGTCCCAATCAAAATTCAGCGCGAATCCCAGAATCTATCAAGTACGGCGATTGTTCTCGCTGTGGGTCACGTTTGCATACTTCAAATGTTCGTATGCGCAACATTGTGAACTTGTTTCAGTGAAATTCAGCGACTGCACAGGAATGCCCGACACTCTGGCGACTATACGAATATCTAACCGATGAGGGACAATCACGGACTTTCCGCACACGTAATGATCGAAGGAATCAGGGTCTGGGAGAGGGTGGGGAAGGTTACATTGCTACAGATGAATGGTGTTACAACTGCGGATGCTGTGGGCATTGGGGTGATGTGAGTCCATCGTGCCGCCTGCCTCGTATCCGTTACATTTTTTCCATCAAGGATTGTCATGATATACCACACAGAGGAGATTTCCCTCAGGAACCCTCCGCTTTTAGCACACACAACACCCTTTCGGGTCCTTTCTCCGATGTTGAGCTTCCACGATCGACTTCGCACCATCGCAGGCCTCGCGAATGGGAACACAGTGACCTGCCAAATACCTGGGGTAGTGACCTTCCTGAAAATGTTGGTAAACAAGGTCGCAGGAAGAACGCTGAGAAGCTGGAGAGGCGAGTGAAAGAACAGGAGGCAGAAGAAGATCAAGAGGACTGGTTTGGGAACCCGAGAAACTCACGAAGTCGACTAATGGACGATCGTTCCAGTGGACTCTCCAAGAAAATAACCTTCGGAAAATCTATTCAACAGGCAGGAAGACAGTTTCGTCCTCCAAGTCTTGCAGATCGCCTAGGAGAACCTATAGAACATAGCAATAGTCGTAGGCCATCCAAGCCTCGTTCTTCAAACTACGAATATAACCGCGACCACAAACATCAGCCGAAACGTGATGATGGCTTCAGACAAGGACATCGCCGAAGAGAAGAAGCTGGTCCACGTTACAGGGGAGGATACGGTAGATGAGGTCTGTAAGGAAGCAGGTTCTTTACCTCGTACATAAACTATACAGTAAGGTTCAAGTTGTCATTTTGGACGAAAGTGTACAGGCCACGTGAAACATGAGCTGCAAGTTTAAAATCATGTAAATAAATTGAATCGCTTTCCCAGCCAACTTGGACGTTTAATCGTTCGGTGCACATATGTACTCGACATATCGCTAAGCCCTCGCTTCGCACACAATTATCATGCAGGGAATCTCTCCAGCTGACTCGATGAACTCTGGTACCAAAAGGCGAACAAACCCACATCGATCAACGGTCAAAACATCGTTGGACATCAGTCCTGTGACGCGCACCGCGGTTTCACTGGAATACGCGTCCCTACGACACAGCCAGCATTGTCCTCTTGGCATATACGTTGTTCCGTCTGCAGAATCTCTGCTTGTCTGGGAAGCGGTTTTCTTTGTCCATCAAGGTATTTAATGGCAAATGATTAATGTAGACTATCCGCATATTAACGAACACATCTTAGGCTATTATGCCGATGCCGTCCTGCGCCTTTGTCTCAACTTTCCTGTAGACTACCCGGAGAGCCAGCCTGTAGTTCAATTCGTAACAGACGTATTTCATCCCTTGATTGGACAGGATGGAACTTTCAATTTGTCTCCTCGTTTTCGGCCTTGGCGGTACACACTTATGGTGCCTATTACCTGCGACGTGCTCACGAAATATTACACAGGCCTAAAGAGCACCATGTTTTTGATATCCTCCACTACATCAAGGCTGCGTTTAAAAAGCACACGCTTGATAAATTTAAGGAGTCTGATTGTTTGAACAAAGAGGCTTATCGGTGAGTCTATCCTGTGAGTATGCATTAATTTTGTGGCTGAGCATATGGCAGCTTGTAAGCTTACCTCACCCTTCGAACATGTTTTCTTGCTGAATATTTCGCAGGTACCGCAATTCGACATCATCATTCGCTGCGCTAGCGTCTCAGTCATCTTCACTGTCACAGTCTCCATCAGCATTGTTTGATAGAGACCACCCATCCTTGACAGGACACGTTTCTGACGAATTTGTGTTTCAAGAATTATCCCCAGAGCAACTACGAGAAGCTCGGAAAAGGATTGGCCTACAAGAATGGGATAAACTAGGATAGGTTGTCAATATAATAAGTAATAGTATGCAGATCTACTTCTAGTTTAATGGGATATCTATTCTAGAATTGTCAATTGCACCACTTTTGCAAATTACGTGTCGTCACTGCTGCTGCTGGTGTCGATTTGTCTACAGGCCGATATGGTCTCGAAGGGAGAGTCAGTGTCATCGCCCTAATGGTTGTCAAAAAGAAGCTCTCTTTCAAGTGTAAAAACTCACCTGATCAAGCCTATTGAAGTGCTTGGACAGCTTTTCGATTACTAAGGGATATGGAAGATGTTGTGTAAGTTTTCTGTTCCAAGAATTCAACCTTCATTTCAGGGAATCAGTATGATCATCACCAACCTGCGAGGTTGGACGTTTAGGGAATGACGGGCATCAACAGTCGAGTCAAGCACGTTGGAAGAATGTGCCCCTTCGCTGAGGGACAGTCGGATAGAGTATTCCTTGTCAGACTTTCCTCTTCCATGGTTTCGCTCGTAAAGCTCAAATGTGATATGTGACTAGATCGCGGTCAGCAATGGTAAAATCAGGGCAGATGTGCACAGACCGCATAGTCGAGTTCTGGGATGCGACGATTGGCTATCGGCAGGCCAGAAAGTAGGACTAGATTGACGAGTGTGTGGATGTGGCTTTCTTTCGTGAAATACAAGGTCAGTGAGCTCTCTCCATTGTTTCGAGCAGCCTCTAAATCTTCTACCACGTTGCGAAGGAGAGGCAGAGAAGTAAGGACTCCAATCTCCTCCCTGAATGAGTGGTAAGAATATGTTAACATCAAGTTTATGCCCTTACTTTTCGTCAGGGTCAATACCATACTCCTGAGGCGCAACGAGATCGAAAAGTGCTTTAGCACGTCCATATAATTCGTGGAGTTTGCGATCTACAGGTGGCTGAACGGTATCATTACGTCCGTCTTCTTGGAATATTGCGAACAAAAATGTGCGATGGTGAAGGGCACAATACTTGATGGTATCATATAGCTCAGACACCTGTGTAATTATAAAAGCATAATTCAGTGATAAGGGTTATTTTGCGCAAAATCCACTCTCCCTAGAAGGATCAAATTTCTTTTGTTCCACATCGCAAAAGTCCTCGAACAGCTTCTCCCATCGCTCTCGAAAGAGCCACGGTTCGTCGCCACAGCACCTGCAGAGGAGTGAACCAAATAATAATGAAGGAGAGGATAAAAAACTACCATCGCTCCTGTATTTTGTCGACATCAAGTGTTTCAAAATTCCTGCGCATGATGTCCCGAAAAGAACTCAGTAACTCTATGACTTCCTGGATCACAGTAAGTATAAAACGATGACTGTAGTCGTAAGCCCCGAACCTTCACGACTTCGACAGGCTCCTTCTTCATACTTTTAGGCCAGGTTAACTCTGGGCGCTTTTCAGGCTCTCCTGGGCGTAGCAATATCTTTAGTCGTTTCTTAATATCATCCATGAGATCTTTGGCGGCGTTGGAATCATCCAAAAGGTCTTTCCGGACAATGAGATTAAGTGGAATTTGTTGTTGTTGCGGGGAACCCTTGCTGATAAACCCATTTCCGCCCTCCGTAGTGGACTTGGCGGTTGTTGTTGCTGGATAGCCAGGGTGCGAGGGTTCAAGCAGAGCAAGGGCAAAGATCTCCGCAGATGCGATAACCCGACGTTCTGAGGAGGTGTATATCTGGATCACAAGTGAATCAGCTTGTTTTCTCGGCGGGATGGTGACGATACATACTGTTACATTGTTAAGGACTTCCTTATCTGTGCATGGACATTACCATCGGCAGTTGTAGGACGTGAACATGATGTATTTACTCATAATTGAGATGTCTTTCTTCATATTCTCCCCCAAATCCCGAGATTGATATCGTGCGGAATGGGTGAACTAAGATGTTCGGTAAGAAGTAAGCCAGATCAGTATCACGAAAGATCGTACCTCGCCACCCCACTTAAATACAAGGGTCAATTTCGTCAGCCTCCTAGGATAGCCTGCTTGACGCTTTGAATAGACAGGCTTCAGCTGCGCCTTCGTACCAGGTGAATTGATTTTGCTAAAAAGCGCTGCATTCAACTGAGTTAACTTTGCGAGTTCCTCCCCATTCGCCCCTAAGGTTTTGGCCTCTTCCACTGCAGTGGCAATCAAAGTGAGCTGCTCCTTCTCGCGGAGAATGATTTCCTCTTTTTCGCCATGTAGGAGGGTTACAAAAGGTTGGGTCCAGGGTTCTCCGATGGGGAAATTGAATTTGAGTTTTTGCTAAAGGTAAACAGTCAGTAGCGAACGTATAGAAACAAACGAGATGCTACACCTTTGGCGTACGGTCAGCGTGGCGAAAAACCGTCACGTTGGCCTTTAACAGCCATGTCGGAGACTCTGGTGAAGGCGTGTCTGCAGCGGGAAGAGGTCGATCTAAGGAAGAAGATAACCTCATACATAAGGCGGCGAGGATATCTGCTGCTTTGTCTAAAATCTCATTAGATTGGTTGACCTCTCATCCAGAAGCAGAGGTTGAATACCATAGTACGAATCATTCCCCTTAACGAAGCTCCACCCATTCACATCGATGACATGGCTGCGATTACCGTTGTCACACCGTAACATATCGAATCCACATACACGTTGACCAAACCCTTCACAGATTTTGTCGGCCCAAGACTTCTCCTCCTCATTTAACCTTGTGATGAAACTAACGGTGCTCAATTGAACTGCAACCTATACGCAAGCCAGATCTGGACATACCGAATCTCCTTCCCTTCTGTGTTTCGTCTCACAACGCCATCAACGACAGGAGACTTGCGTGTTTCTGCAAGAGTGTACTCTTTCCCCACCGTGTAAACCTTGATATCTTCAGAATTGTCCACGTCAACGAACTCTTCGTAGATATAAGATCCGTCCGTTCTTGGATGACTCAGAGAAGGATCTAGCTCGCTAGACTTATTTCCGACCTGAACATATTAAATAAGTGCTTAATTCTAAAGTCACGAGGTTGATGAAGAATTTCCTCACCTTTCGGAATAAACGACGGCCACCACCACCACGGAAGTATATATACACGTTGTGGTCTTCGCCGCTCACTGGTTTCTCAACGAATGGTTTTTCCATAACCTTCCCATCGACAATTATCGCATTGCCATCTTTCCGAAGTTCCACTTCTGGTGTGACTAGAAAGCCTCCCAGAGTGATACCTAATTTCTTTCTCATAAGATCTACAAGATCACTATCAACTTTAGGACCGCCATCTCTAGAAACTTCAATCCGTGGAGGTGTCGGCACTTTGAGATGATCAAGAATAGCTCCGACCAAACGGCGATCCCATAGCAGGGCTTGCTGGGGCAGGTCATTGATGCAAAAGGGGTTTCGCAATTTGACATACGAAATTGCTTTGTCCAAAGGAAAGTCGGTAGAAAAAAAAGATATTAGGACGTCACATCGAGGCCAATTCTCAACATCTAAGAATTCGTCAAAAGACACGCAAATGAAGCTGGGCGAGACGCTCACCTTCGTCGAGTATCACTTTATCTCCGAAGACCTTGACTTCAATAGCTCCTCGGGTTCTCTCAACCAGCCGTGTCAAGATCTCACGCATAGCCTTGCTTCTAGCCTTGACATCCATGGCGCAAACGCCAAGAATGACGGATTTTGGAGTGGCTGAGGCATTCTTGTTGTCCAGAAAACCAGGCCTGAGAGATCTTGAAGAAGGAAGATATGCGTACGGGTTCTTTGAGTCCTTGATGTCCAGAGTAGTCGCGAGATCCGGAGACGATCCAGATGAAGAAGGAGACGAAGAGCGCGTGAGAATGGAGCTTGAGCGTGGTGAGTGCTTTTCCGGGGAACTGTAGTACGCTGATGCCCAGGATTGTCGGTCTGGTGGGTGCATCACGTTGTGGTCAAAGTGTGGGAAGTCTCGCGGAGAATAAAAATATCACTCTCAATCTGCAAGTTATGAAATGAAATTTAATCGTTTCTGCTAGGTAATTTACTTCGCCAGCGGGGTGATCGCCTAAGAGGACAGCTTGCGATAAGGGAAATAATATTGGCATAATAGTTACCAATGTGCACACGTACCTTCTTCGTCACCTCATAAATCCTTCTCTGTCCTGCAAAAAGAATGGCCGCAGTAAGAACACTCTGCACCAGCTTGCTTCCTACCCCCTTGTACAATCCTTGGACACCTTCTTCCTTGAGAATAGCGAGCAACCCAGCAAGCGAAGTCTTGTACTTCAGAGCGTTCGCTTCACCCGCGTGAAGTCTACTCTTCATAACGCTCGTCACGCGAACGACTCTTAGCCCACAACAGGCAACACCAAACACGCGAAAGCTCACATGTACGGGTAAGATGAACTTGTGGCAACTGGACCAATTCATTTTTCAACAGGACGATGACGGGTACAAGACGGGAGCGTACCAAGTTTAGACACGGCACCAAGGAAGAAGAAATCCCAATCAGACAGAACGGCCGCGGCAGTCACAGCACCTGCTGCTCTCAGTTTATTGGTGCGACTTGCAATCAAAAAGTTCTTCAACTGTTCGAACACGGTATACTGAACCACTGGGTTGATCACTAGAATCAAAGCTGGTCCCAGTCCGCGCCAGAATGCTCTGCAACACAAAATGACAGCTATCGAAACACGATTGGAACAACCACTCACCCTACCCCGTCCTTGGCAAGGATACTCTGGATTGTTTCCCAAAAGCCAAGCTTTCTAGTCACTTGTTTTGGCGGAAGATCGGAATCGGATTTGCTAAGCGTCTGAACAGCCTGAGATGTTTGGACAACCCAGATGGGGTTGCTGATGATAGTAGTCACACTACCTAGTAGTAGTAAGTGTTGGAGTGGCAGAATCTCTGTTCGACAGTGTACTATTAATGTGCGTACCGGCTATCATGCCAGTGAGGATAGACTCGAAGGTGTTTAATCCTTTACCGCTTGGTTTTGACTTGAGTATGACACCACGAGAACGCTCGTAGAAATAATAGTAAACCCTACGTGACATGGCTGAAGTTAGCCATATATTGTAAGATTTATTCCGCGGAATAACAGTGTTACCCATTTGTTACTGCGATGCCCAATAAACTTGAATTCAATCCACTGTATAGGCCAACGACCCCTTCTCGTTTGATGATGTCAAGAACGGCCCTGTACGTAGACTGCGAAATGTATCAGCATGGAACGCGTCGACAGAAAAGTTGAGGTCGATGGACTTTAGATTCGGTTTTCGTTTCTACAGCCGCACGCGTAGATAAGAATATAAGAGGACTATGAATTATGTCCGAGTCAGCGTATATGGAAGGCTGAAAGCTATCAGACTGACTAAGTCGCGGACATAGCGATGATACCGCCAGCAGCACCTGCGACGGAATGGATTACAGAGTCGTTCATGGTACAGCAAGGTAAGAATCTAAGATAGCCTCAGGCTGAAGGAACTTCCGAGCGGAGGTCCAGGTTGTTCGTGATCACATGTCAAATGTCAGTGGATGTCAATGGATGTAGGCTACCCTGTCATTCAAGTCAATGTCTCCGCCAGAACTTCTCCGTGTCGCCCTTGCTGACGGTGCCTGCCTCGTCGATTCCTCTCCCTCAACTCCATCGCACGATTTGAAATCTGTTCTTGCCAGCCGCCTCTCCAGCTACTATGCCCTCCGGGGTTCTGGCTCTATTTCTGTTTCTGTTTCCCTGGAAGAGACCCAATTTGTAACGGCAAGAGAAGCACTTTCTGTCATTGTCAGGATACAGCGTATCATAAGCGACACTGACATCGGCATTCCCCTCATCGGGACTCGAGATCTGGGTCAGCTCCGCACTTTACTGTCCATTGTCTTCAAATGGGGGGTAGAACCTCTTCTTTCAAAAGTTGTTCTGGCATGGCCAACCAAGAATGCTCCTTCAGAAAGCCATGGTCCAAGGATAATTGATTTGACCACCAGTTCAGAAGATTATGAGCTGCTTTTGTCCATGATTTCAGAATTAATGAATCTCCTGTTCTCAAACGGCATGCAAGGTGCCATATCGCAAACTTTGATCACGACTACTATGCTCGAGAGATACCCTGTTGATCTCTTGAGGCCTTGTATCACTTTGGGATGGGTTCCAAAACACCTGGCATCTCATTCAAGGCCGTCTTTGGATGCTGCTCGTCTGTTCACAACACGACTTTTGAATTTGTATGCTTTTATATCTTCTTTTCTTCTTCGTAATTGAGTATACATTTGGCAGTGTGCAGCCCTCCAAGGCAATCACTGTTCTTGGTGGAATTTTATCATCCGCGCCCAGCACTCTTCCGCACGTCAGAAAGGCATGCACCGCACTCCTTAGCCAGCAATTGTTAAGACAGCAAGGAGTCCGTGGTCTTTGCGCAGCCGTTCTCGGCGAAGAAGACTCTACATCTGATGATGCGCCCATAGAAAAGTTCGAACATATCGCTCGCGTTCTTACTACTGTACCGGCCAATATGAAACCAACCGTGGGTCACCCAGACAGGTCCATGTTCTGATGTTAACCCCTTTTCAGGACTATTTCCATGCTATTATCCCTTCCACAATTGATCTCATATCATCAGGACAGTCTCCTGCATACACGCGTGCGGCCGCTTTTGCCATCTCCCGGATGTTATATCCTGACGCCACCCTGCACCATGGATTGACATCAAGCATCATTTTTTCTTTTCTTCATCAACCTTTTCGTGAGGTTATTGAGGAGCACGCTAATACAGCCCTGTCGTCAAGCTCATCAAAGTTTACTCCAGCTACCGCTCTGTCTACATTGGTAACCCTGGTGTCGAATACAGATCCTTCCCCAATTTTGATGATGGCACTTCTATCACCAATTGCGCCAACCCTATACTCTCTTTACCATCATGTGCACAAAATAAAAACCTCAGATCCTAGCTTAAAAGAATCATTACGTGGACTTCTGGTTACATGGGGGAAGATTGTTGGTCAATCAGAGGGACTTGACATCTTTTGGCACATCATAATAAACAATGAGGGTGACTGGCAAGTAGACTTGGAAGGTCACATCCGCAAATTGGCTAGGTAAGCAGAATCTTCAAGCTACACATTGTTTTCTTGTTAATTCTTGTCGCTCCAGCACTGAACAATCACTACCCCTTTCTCTTTTGACTCCAGAAGATCTCCGACGTGCAGACGAAGCTGATGAACTCAACCTCGACACAAATATCTTGGACTTGTATCCTGATCCAGTCCATTTCGTTCGTTTTCTCAAGGACATCGACCGCGTCGACATTTCTTCAGAACTATTTGTAAAGCTACTCGAGGCCTACCACAACTATAAATCTCAGGATGATAGTGATCCCACGCAGTTCGTACTGAAGATGATCTCCTACTCTATGACTGTGTTCATCCATACCTTTCAGGACGCTCCTTTACCTGCAAATAATTATACAAATGCAAACTCAGTTGTCAGATGGAAAGCAATCTTCCAATATACTTTACAAACCTGCGCAATTACTATCCTTTATAAAGCACGTCCTCGATCCTAGCCCTCCACCGAGGCAAAATCCAGCCAAGTCTAAGAATCCGCTGAGGTTTGATGATTTACATACGCCAGAAGTCGGCAATGAGCTGTTTGACGAAGGTGACAGCGATGATGATACACCAGGTTCTGAGGTTATCGGGGTGGACCATGAGATGATCGAGACTGCTCTCAACCTTCTGTTGTCAATACTTGAAGGTATGATGTTTTCAATGTTTCTCCGAAGTATCACTCAATCTTCGCTAGCAAACGAGGATCTGTCAGCTCGCACTACTCCGGTACTCAACGACATATTCTCTCTCCTGGAACCACTAGCTAGGGATGCTTCTTCTGTTATCGGTCCACTGGCTCGAGAAGCACGAATGGTAATGACTGCGCGCTTGGCCTCGACATCGGTGCTGGGGAGTTCAGGCTCCAAGAAAGCAGCAGAAGACCATGATAGCGCTCAAGAGATATATCAGAAAGCGCTCAAGCTTCTCCAGGATCCCATCCTTCCTGTCCGTGCTCATGGACTGTTACTCTTGCGACAGCTCGTGAGCCCAGCCTCTCGAGGGTCAAACAAACCTATTTTAGATGACTATGCACTCGCCCCTGCGATCATGTCCATCTTCCTGCAATCTATCCAAGATGATGATTCTTATCTCTTCCTCAATGCTGTTCAAGGACTAGCAGCCATGACTGATACCTTTGGCAAGGATGTTCTCAGAAGCCTTGTGGGAGAATATGCCGGGGGTTTAGAGGGGTTAGGGAGCGTAAACTTGACACAGCGAGACTTAGACACTCGTGTTCGACTAGGGGAAGCTCTGGGCATAGTAATAAGAAAAAGTGGAGATGCCCTTAGCGCACACGGTAAATCCCCACTGTTTTATTGACCAGATCTTTGGACCTGACTTCCTGCGTAGTAGACATACTAGTTCCTCCGTTGTTAAGGACATTGCGATCCCATCATGTTCCAACGACCTTGCGGACGTCGTCCGTCTCACTTCTAGCCGAATGCGTCAGGACAAATGCTCTAGCAATGCTTCTATATTCAGAAGACCTCGCTAGTGCAATTATTGACCTACTACAAGTCGAGACTGTACCTTCCAGAGAGGACAATGACACTGCAGAGCAAGCTACGATGGACTCGGACCCAACATCCACAAACTCAAAATTTCCACCTTTCAGACGTGCTGCATTACATTTCCTTTCGCTCTTGTTCCGTGAGACGACGAAGCAAGTGTACGAATCATCCTTCGGAGGTTCAACATTACCAGATATTTTCATTCGTAGAGCGAAAATAGTTCTTTCTTATGTTGCGTCCACAGACCAGGACGCTGTAGTGCGGATCATGGCAAGAGAGGCGAGCGAGGGTCTGGAGCAAATAAAACAGGCAATGATTGGATTGTGACATGTACCGCTTATATCGACATCAAATGTTTACCCCGTATCTGTCTCAGATGTGGTGCTCTTGATACAGCTGAGTCAATGGAAGGGTATGTTGGATCTAGGTTCCATATCAAGATGTAAAGCCGATCGCAGATCAACAAGTAGAAACCAGTCGAGGACCTGCGATGGGAAGAACCGCCAGTGAAGCTGTCAGCCTGTGATACAATCCAGCAAATATCTACAAGGTTGTATTAGGCATACTTCCTACAACCCGGGAAATCTCGTCAACCCGTAGTCTAAAGTTCTTCCATTTCGGACTTCCCACTAAAAGGTGACGGGAGGTGTCAGTCAAGGCGTCCATTGGGACATCAAATTTCAAGAAGGGATTTGAAACGGCGGAATAGTAGGCCATATGCAACGCCTTGAAAATCTATATAATTGAATAGTATCAGTCTTCGCCGCCGACGAGTCGTTTCGCATGCACCATTATGACTTCCAGATCCTTGACTACAGAATCAGATAATGCCAATGCTAGAACAATCTTGACCTTCAAGGGGGTAATATATCCGTAGACTGCGACATCCTCCATAGCATATAGAAGGCCGAGATAACAATCTGTCGCCTTGTTGTTGGCATTGACTGCGAAGTAGGTGCTTTCATACAGCAAACTTGGGGCTGGAAAAATGTAAAAACCAACCTCGCTCCTCGATGACGTCTAAGCTGGTGTGCGCGATGTAATGATATTTGATAGCGTGTTCATCTTGCTTTGTGAATGTGCGTATAAGTATTGGATGGTTGGAGGAGGAGATGAAGGCTACTGCGTTAAGTCGCAGATTGGGAGCCATCATAGCCACTTGGAAGCGGTCTTTGAAACTTGGAGTTGTACATTTGACTAGGAGTTTAGGACAACATTTACTATTCGACGGCAAAATGGAGTTTCTGTGCTAAGCATTTGGTCAAGGATGCAAGTCTGGTTGTAAGTCTTCCGTAATATATATGCAAAGGCGAGTTCCATCTGACCGTCCTGGTCTTGGTGTAAGTCTACAAAATATCAAGCTGCCCACTGGCATCACTGCGCAAGCGCATTTAGCCAACCGCTAGGTTGCTCACGCCTTCGGTGGCTTCCTCTACGTTGGTTTCCAGAAGTTTGGTAATCTTATAACCTTGAATTAAACAACTCATGAAACATGGAATGTTCGCGTACCTTGCCAATGGCTATCGTTCTGCCTGAAAACGAAACGGGAAGTGAGCCATGATATATATAAAGAGACATTGCTCGACCGACCTTCATCGCGCAGGGTAAATCGACCCAGTTGCGGGTAGTCTGTAAATTTCTCCACGCAGATCGGGGAGATTGTTTCGATGAGGGCGACGATCTTTTGTCCTGCGTCCGCCGTCATGAATCAGATGCATGTTCCACCGCATACGAATGAACTACCTTTTTTCGCGAACTGAGGAGGCTTTTTGGATTTTCGGCCTGTAGCTTTGTCGTAATAATGCAGGAGAGCCTAGAACAAATGAGAAAACTGTGTCTACAACATAAGAGACAACGCACAGATAATACGACCTCTTCACCAAGAGTGTGAATGTGCATTACGGCAGAATAACCCGCGCAGATGATACTCTTGTGCTCCAGGATAGCCAGTTGTGCCTCGAATTGGCGTACCGCATGGATAGGCGCTGAAAGGCTAGTGAGCACGAACCCAGGGCTGATGTCCTCGTCGTCGACGCCACGTAGACGGACGCGGACATTATCTCCACAGAAAGCTTGCGATACTTCTTCCTCCATTTCGTTGTAAATGGCGGATATTTCGACTTCGTTCTTATTTGGCATGAGAAGAACATGTTCGCCCTTCCGAAGAAGGCCCGATTCGACTTTGCCCACGATGATAGTACCCATATCCTTGTACTTTTCAGAAACCGGCATCATCAACGGGGCATTGATTTTTCGGTCTACCATGGGCATGTGATCCATATGTTCGAGGAAAGACGGGCCACTACAGAAGTTCAAAACGCTGCGGAACAGTTGAAAAGGTAGAACGTACTTCCACCACGGACAGATATCTTTGGGTACCCGCTCACCAAGGTTAAGTCCCGTGTAAGCAGATATGGGGATGAAGGTGATGTCAGTTTTCGGATTGAAACCGGCAGACCGGGTGAATGGCGTCAGTTTCTCTTTAATCTCTTCGTATCGGGCCTTGTCCCAAAGGACAGTAAGGTCGTCCATTTTATTGATGGCTATGACTAACTTCGAGACGCCAGCAGTCTTGACCAGCATGATATGCTCCCGAGTCTGCCCTCCTCTTTCAAAACCAGTTTCAAATTCGCCCTTCCGTGCAGATATGACAAGTATTCCTACATCAGCTTGGGCTGCACCCGAGATCATTGATGGGACAAAGGTCTTGTGTCCGGGAGCATCGAGAACTGTATAACGGCGTAAGTCTGTCTCGAAGTAGGCGCGACCGACTTCTACTGTCTTTCCTTTACTTCGTTCTTGCGGTGTGGAATCGAGAGCCCAGCTAAGATACCATGTTTCACGACCAGCTTCCTTTGCATCACGTTCATATTTTTCCATGGTACGCTTGTCGATCGCGCCAGTGATAAAGAGAAGTTTCCCTCCCATGGTACTCTTGCCTGCATCGACATGGCCAATGAAAACGATATTTAAATGTTCTTTGACTGGAATAAAAATAAGGATATATCAGCTTGGATCTAAAGGAAGTAAACGAAAATTTACCGTTTCCGTAAAGATCCTCAAGAACAGCGCGGTCGGCAGCAGCGCGAACTTCTGAAGCGACGGTATTAGTGTCAGTCTTTGCCTTTTCAGTGGTGAAAGTCTTGGTGGAAGATGCCTGAGGTTTGATCGACACCGTTGGAGGAGCAGCTGGAGGAGTAGGAGTCTGGCTCTGGGGAAGTGATACCGGTGCAGATGGTGGTGCAGATGAAGCCCCGATGTTTAACGAGATTGTGGGTGGTGGAGCAGGCGCTTCGGTAACTTCAGGGCGCTCGACAGGAGGCGGCGGCGCCGATGTCTGTGGAGGTCTCTGAGGAAGAACCAGGCCTTTTCCTGGAACAAATTCAAAAGCTCCTGGATTGAGCTTGCTCATATCGAGAGTCAAAGGTGAAGACGAGAAATCTGCAGTTTGGTAATTATTTAATTTATCAATTTAGTATCACACGGTGTAAGCTTTCTCGCTATCCACCAGCATGGCCGCTAAACCGGATGAATACTTGGCCGTCCTCAAGGCTTCATACGACTACGAACCGCAATCAGACGATGAAATAGCGATCAAAGAGGATCAACTTCTCCTTCTCAGGGAGAGGGTCGACGACGAGTCGGTTTACTTTCCAAACGTTACCCTTCTCTCTCTAATAAATCTTTCAAATAGTTGGTGGAAGGTCAAGATCAAGGGTGACGTGCAAGACGAGGACGCTCCTGAAGGTCTTGTGCCTGCTGCTTATGTCGAGCCGGTCCGCCCCGTGTCTTCCCTCCGTCCACCCTGTCATGCTCACCACTTCGCTAATAGGCTATTCACATCTCTACGGTCAAGGCCCTTTATGATTATGAACCTGCTGCTCCTGGGGAACTTGCAGTCCAGGAGGATGACATACTACTGGTATTCGAGTCCGAACAGGATTGGCTCCTCGTGCAAAGCCAGAAGGAAGACGGCAAGGCCGGATATGTGCCTGGAAACTATGTAGAAGCTTTCAGCGAGGACGAATCTCCTCCGACACCTCAGATCGTCGTACCCCCATCCGTGAGATTTGCATCAACATCGTTTATGCTGTACTCAATCCGTTTAGCCTCCTCGACCTGTGAGCACGTACGTCGACCCTGCTGATCGCGTGGCTTCATCCAAAGTCACTTCGGATGGCATTCAAATCTGGTCAGTTTCGGAAATAGATAAGAAGGGTAAGAAGAAGAAGGGAACCCTTGGAATAGGCAATGGAGCAGTTTTTTTCGCTAGTGAGGCAGACAAGGTGTGTTGCTACTACTTTGATTTAGTTTTATGCAGCTACTGATATTGTGTGTAGACTCCTGTGCAGAAATGGCAAACCAGTGATGTGGAGAACATTACTAGCGAAAAGGCAAAGCACATCAATATCGACGTCGGTGGTGCTACTCCGGTAAGTCTCCACTTCCATGCAGGTTCCAAGGACAACGTGGAAGCTATCATGGCCAAGTTGAAATCGTCGAAAGCGCTCTCAGAGATATCTAGCGCCCCTGGGCCCTCTACCACACTCGCCTCACAGAGTCCTCCATCGGCAAGAGCAAACAAGAAGCCTTCAGTTCACTTCTCTCACGAATCTCCCGACATCATACCAAGGGGAGATGACGAAGTAGACGGCGAAGAAGAAGGGGAGGAAGTAGAAGAGCAGGATGAAAGTTCCTTCGATCAGCCAGCTACAAATGGGCGTGATGTGCCGCAGAGCTCAGGGACCGCATTATATGACTTCACTGCTGATGCCCATGACGAACTTTCCATTGTTGAGGGAGAGCAATTGACCATCCTGAAACGAGAAGGCGAGTGGTGGAAGGTCAGAAATTCTAAGGGAATGCAGGGTGTTGTCCCTGGGTCCTACATCGAGGTATCGAACTCATTTTCTGCATCGCCGATGGTCTGACGCATCTCTCCAGGTTTCATCATCTTCGGGGGTTTCTAAACCTTCCAAGGCGCCCTCTATCTCGAATGAGGCGGATGAAGATGAGAAAGAGAGATTGAATCGAGAAAGATTGTCTCAAGAAAGACTAGCTCAAGAGGCTAAACTACGTGCAGCAGAAGCAGAACGTCGAGAAAGAGAACAAGCGGCAGAGCGTGCTGAGAAGGCACGAAAGAAGTTGGAAGCAAAGCGAGCAGACGAGGCTGCTGCTGCTGAAGCCGAACGGAATAAGCGGGACGCGGCAGCTGTGCAGAGTTCTTCATTACCGCCGTCGTATGTGCAATTTCTCTACAGTCGACCACTCTAATTTTGACACAGCGAAAGCTCAAGGAAGAAATCCAGCGAGAACAGCGCAGGGTCAACCTCTAGTCGGGCATCCACTGAGAACAATCGTTAGTATCTCTACCTTATCACATAGTTTTCCGCCGGCTCATCACGATGGTCTAGGGCCACCTCCAGATCGAACGCGCGTATGGCACGATCGAAGCGGTCAGTTTCGCGTAGAAGCTGCGTTCCTGGGATTTGTGAATGGCAAGCTGAGACTGCACAAAGTAAACGGGGTGATAGTGGAAGTGCCGTCTGAAAAGATGTCGGTGGAAGACATGCAGTATGTCGAAAAGTTGACTAGCAAGAGGTCACGACCCCCCAGTAAGCAAATGTCGGACGACGATGTGCCACTGGCCCTCTCACGCGATAGTACCGTTTTGAAACCGAATGGCTCGCGGATTACTCCTAAGGTGTCGAAGATCGATTGGTTTGATTTCTTTTTGTCAGCGGGATGTGATCTTGATGATTGTACACGATATGCTGCTTCGTTCGAGAGGGACAAGATTGACGAGTCTATTTTGCCGGATATAACTGATGCGACAATGCGTTCCCTGGGATTGCGAGAAGGCGATATTATACGTGTCACTAAGGCTATCGAGAAACGCAAGCCTGCTGACAACCTCGTTAAACCCAGTGCTTATACCGAAGAGCAAGTCCGTCGCGACGAAGAATTGGCTAGACATCTGCAGGCCCAGGAAACTGGAGGTTCAGCAAGGAGCCCTGCACCCAACCTCTTCTCTGGCCCTGGAGGCGTATTGAAGAATCCTAGACGTGGACGACCTCAGCCGAGCAAGAGCCTTCCGCCCTCCAATGTTGACCTCAAGGCCATTTCGACAGTTTCAGAACAAATATCGCGGACTGCCTCACCAGCTAGTGCCCATCCATCAACTCCAGTCCAACCTCCTGCTCGTTCTAGCTCAGCAATTCCGGTTGCCAGTGGTTTTGATGATGACGCATGGACCAATCGACCAAGTTCGACGAAGCCCATCGTTGGAACACCCCCTGTACATGCGCCTCGTGCTCCTTCTGCTCCTCCTACTACTGCGTCTACTTCGTCGACCGCGACGACCGCGACGACCGCGACAACTGCGACAACTGCGACTGTGCCTACTGCTCCTACAGTCCAGCCAAGTCCAGTAGTTTCTGCTTCACCTACTCAATCTTCTCCTCAGTCCCTTGCTAAGACCACCGAGTCGGATATATTCAATCAGCTTTCCCGGCTTAGTGAATTACGAAATCGCCCTACGTCTGCTCTTGCACCCCCTACTTCTCGGAGTGCTCCTCCGGTCAATATTCAGAACAGCTCTGCCCCTGCGCCGTTGTCACAATTCACCCAGGCTCCCTCAACAACGCCTCAGCCTTACACTGGTCCCAGAGGACCATTTGCACCAGTCCCGGTCAACCAAGGCTTGCTACAGCCACTAATACCAACGCAGACTGGATTCAACAGTTTTATTTCTACCCGACCAACATTCACTTCTTCATTTTCGGGACCACAGCCACAACCATCTTTCCTCACTGCGCAGCCTACCGGAATTATCAATACTCAGCCTACCGGGATTTTCAATACTCAGCCATTGATTTCGCAACCTACAGGCATTCCTTCGGGAAATTTTAGCCCCACTCCTTATCAGAATCCTTTTGGCCCAGTACAGACTCGTATGTTGACACTGCATTGTATCGCAGCTTCAGCTGACAACTTATCTAGATTACACAGGCTTCAATCCGAATGCTAACCAGCCTCTGTTCAACGCTGCTTTGTCTGCGCCACCACCTGTTCCTCCACTCCCCCCGGCCCCTAACCCTCCTCAGTTTGCTTCCAACACCAACAATACGTCCCCTGCTAACATATTCGCGCAAATGAAGTCTGGCACTTTTGCAGCCGACAGTGATGATATGAGGGCTCAGCCAGCTGGTACGCTCAGTCCATTTGGTCCTTGAACCGCTAACTACATACTAAGGTAAGCTATAGAAAAATACGATGCACTACGAACAAACAGTGAGACGCTTCTTTCACGTCTCGTCCCCTGTACTAACTGAAGATATCAGCGCTTGTACCACAGGCTACTGGTTGGGGTCAACCTTTCCAGGGGAGTTACATAGGGTATCAGCGCTGATCACAGATCAGTCTGCCTTAGCAATTTCTTTGAGTAGGCAAATATTTGCATTATCCATGGATGACCGTAGAAACAAATAAATCTAGTGTATCATTCGAGATCAAGGTGAGGCTTCTAATATGCCCTGAGCGATGCCTACACGGACGAAGTACGTCTTCAATGGCTGTCGTACTTCTGGCGCTATTTCCCTGCCGAGAAGTTCTGTTGCCAAGGGGAAAATAGCTGGCAAATACCGTGCAAACTTAGGAAGAAATTCAGTAAATGCTGCTTGGGTAAAGTAAACGACACTCACAGCTTTGTCGTCGAATCGACAAAAACCTTCCAGAATTTCGGCCACCACAGGAGTCCATGCGATGATATTTTTACCCTGGGTATCGGTACGTAGTTTGGTGTAATCTTGCAGAACTCCTAGGCCCAACCTAGCTGTGCGTCAGATTATATGCTAAGACTGAGAGTTGAAATCACAAACGGTAATAAGCGCTCAGCAATCTGTGGACGGGCTCCTTGGTGTTCAGGTCGGGTATCATAATACATCCGGAGAAGTACATGAACTAGGGTGGAGGCGCTGCTGGATTCCTGTTTCAAAAGATTTGGCAAGTGTTTCATGAAACCTGCAGACTGTAAGAAAAGCAGATGATAAAAGGTTTATAAGTTTACGAACCAACTTTCCATAGGCCTGTGCGGAGTTCCTTGTCTTCATTGAACATCCTAGCAAACTGATAACTGCGATCCAGAACCCCCATTAAGCGCAGCAATTGATCTGGAGGTATGGTGGTATACACGTCATCATTTCGCAGCAGGTCATTTGTTGTTTCAATCAAAAGTAGCTGGAGAACACATTTGACAATAATTTGTTTGAAGACTCGCCGGCGATCGCTAAGGGATGACCTTGCATCGGGTTTAGGCTGCTCGCTATTTGGAGAGAGAGGGGCTGGTAGAATGGTTTGTCCATTGTCATCTACACAGCGAATCAAAAAAGAAACTTGTGCTGATTTTTGAAATCTACTTACCTGCTGGGTCCCCCACTTCCGCAGGATTATCATCGATCTCAACACGTAGACTCTCGTCAAAAAGTTGATGAGGTGTTGTCGTCATGAATAATTTGACAAAAGTGGTTGTGACTCGTTCCCACCGCACTGGACTCAATTTTGCCACATTATTCTCCAGAAGTTGCTGTAGACATGATGTACCAATGCGAGCCAGGGTGTCATTCTCTGTACCGACTGTTAGTCATTATATAATCTTTTGAGTCCTTCATACCTTGACATATGCAGACACATAGTAGATCAAGCAAACCATCAAGAAAACGTTCCAAAATGTCGAAATAGTAAGTATATAGATCGATAAGATCGCGGAGAGCCTGAATCATCGTCGTTGAAAGCCAGACACTCATGTCTTCCTGTGTACTAAATCGAGATAGGTCTTGACTCGATTTCAGAACAGCAAAAATGGGGAACAGAAGTTCTTGGCAGACGGTATCCCAAAACTCCACCGGGTACGTTGACCCATATGCCTTCAAGGTGGTGAATAACGAATCCAGAGCTCTGCGAAAGTGTGTGAGACTAGTTCAGGTATACAATAGGCAAGAGATGTACAGTCGTCGAACTTCTAGATCTTCGCCATTCATGATGATGTCGTAGAAGCCAAAGAGAGTAGGAAACCAGAACTTGATCATGGTGTCGTCCATCGGGCTAGAAGAGTTGCTTTCAGCGGTGAATGAGCACTCGCTACATTCCAGCATTACTGGAATGATACCACGTAGCATGGCGATGGCCAGAAGACTGATTTTTTGATATTTGCTGACTTTGCAGAACTCGGTTATGCACACCGTGAGATCAGCAAATGCCCCATGACGAACAATAGCTGCAAAATGGTTCTTATTTAGCCTTGTGACTATCTCGAATGCAGAGTTCGCAATCCTTTCTGCAAACCACGTCAGTCGTGTCTCAGTTGAATGCGGTTTGCTAACCTGTCAGGACTTTGGAAGCAGCAGAGAAAACGCCAAACATCGTTCGCCATCCAGAGCGCATATTTTGTACTCGAGCCTGAATCATTTGCTGCAAACATTGTAATACCTACGCACCAAGGCTATAAGGTGTGAATGGTGGACGGGATGGAGAGCAAATACCATGTCTCGAATCTCTGGATTTTGGTTATGAACCATCGTGTACTCGAATGGTTTTAAGAAGTCTTTTTGGAACTTGAAATGAGGCAACTCCTCCTTTTCAAGGAATCGCATTGCCAACTGACGAAGCGAATCCAAAGCGAAGAATCCCACATGAGGATTATTGTGGCAACACACCTACGATGCATTAATTCAGAGCAGTTACTACGACTGGTCATGACTCACCAGCTTGAAGTGTTCTCCGAGGATATCCCATAAATTTGACCATTCAAGACGTATGCGTGACATATTATAATAAGATATCTCCACCAACTTTTGGAGGCTGAACAAGCGAGGGTGTTGAGATAGGCCTGAAGACTGTATCTCTTCCCAGGAGACATTGCAAAGAGCCCGAACAAAGTCAACTATTGCTGTCTGTTGGAGGGTTAGAATCTCAGCATGTCCAACATAATTTGACCATACTCCTGATAAAAAGTGGCTCAAGGAAAACACCATATCGGCCGCGACGGTGATGTGTGTAGATCGACTTTCATTAGCCAACTCTTCAGTCGGGAGTTTACGCGCACGCCTGGAATGTCAAGTTGAGGCCATCATTAAAAAGAAAATAGGTCGAATCGAACCCTTTTCGCCCAGACTCGGGCATTTCAACTCCACTGCTGATTAGCTGCATATGCTCTAGTTGACTGACACACGTCAAAACCTCCTGCCACACGCCTTTCAGATTGTTTCCCTCCGTGACTGCGATGTCTAGCAAGCACTTGATGGCCTCCATGTTCTTTGTTTTCATTTCACCGAGATTATTGAGAAATGTAAACTTTCCAAGTGTAGTCACGAACGCGTTTCGCTGTAGTTCGAGATCAAAGAAGCACACGATGCGAATGGCGTTTTTAAAGCCATCTAGACATAACTCGACGATCTCCAGGTCATTTGTATCCTGCAGAGGACCAGACAGGGCAGCCAGAAAGGGGATCCATGCCACCTCAAACATGGGCCGAACATGGACAAAGTGAGATGCACTGAAGAACTGGTCTCCGCTTTTCGATCCCTTGCGTTGTGACCTCATCATAGTCTTGAACAGTGCCTGTATGACCGTATTCAGTTTGAACTACGCAGCTATGCACAACACGACGACCTACTTCTGTTTTATTTGCCATGCCATTCGACTGCATCACGTAGGCCTCCTTCTGTAGGTCTCTACCCACGTTTGCAAGTGCATTTGCGAGTCCAGGGCCAGTCACTGCCAGTGACGTTTCGATTTCGTCCTTCATTCTAATCTCGTTGTTGATAATCTCGTCGTAGATGGTGGACAAGAATTCTTCAGGTAGATCATTGCCGTCATTGATACCACGATTGTTTTTGACGAAATCTGCCTTGGTCATTCGCTTCTTGACCTGAGGATTATGCGCATCCGTATTCAGCAAGATGACCGAGTAAGCCAGAACATAAGCCGTATCTTTCCGTATCGCAATTAGTAATACTATCGGTGCATACTCGAGTTACACACCAGCGTTGGCAAATGGGGTCTTAGCATTTCCAGCAATGTATCGCTCCGCGAACTTGAGCATATAGCGATCAATTTTTTGAGCCTCTCCAGGTAGGCGGAATGATTGCAGGAATAACCTCAGGGCATCAACGAAAGGGATGTTGTTGAAATCGAGTTGATCAACAAATGCATGCATAATTGCAACGTTTTCCTCATCACTGATGAATTCAGCCAGGCAGATTGCAAGATGTATCGCAGCTCACCCTTCTCCCAGATATTCGCCGATCATTGCTTTGCTAAGGCCATCGGTCGTGAGTAAAAAGATTGCAATATCCACGGGAGTCCTGCTTGCAATGAAACCAGTCTCCATTAGGAATTGGATGCCCTAGAAATAGGATAAGATACTTCGATGCAGGAAAGGGGTGGGGGGACCAACGCGTTTGGGCTTGAAGTTGAACTTTTTGATCCCTTCCAGCAACGTCGTTTTTTTCTGTTTCGCACTTTCAAACTTGCTCGGATCATCTATGAGATCAGGCGTCGGCTGCCGCAAAGTCTCGGTGCTCATCCCCGCGACTGATAGTCTATCATATGATGCCTCGGGCGTGACAGGATCGCGTCGAATTTCTTCCCCTGCCTGGGACTTAGGGTTATGAACCGTATCATCCATAGCTTTGCCAGAGGCTGTCCCCCATGCAACGAGTGACCGTAACACAGCGATGAGACAGTCCAGGCCTTGCCGCTTCAGCTGACCTTCAGACAGACCTATGATGGACGTGTCCATGGTTCCTGGAACAGACAACACAGATGTAGTAAAAGATGAAGGCGTTCCCGCAATGTGATTCCGGTTACTAGGAGGACTAGCAACGGGACTCGTAGGATCGGTAGCTTTTTGCATAGTATTCGTCGGTGTTGTGCTGATCTTCGAGATGACATTCATAAGGCTAAACTCGAGATTAGAACAGGAGAAAAATAAAATGATTCAGAACTCACCGCTCATATATATTGTCGACAGCTTCACTATCACAATCATAATTGAGGTAGATCTCTACCAAAGCTTGAGGGTCTTGGCACAACCTTGAGAGCATCCCCAAAATTACAGCCTTTTGTTTCAAGGTAGATGTCCTCATCTCGAGGATAGGGATGAATATTTCATGCAATAATACCTCAATCTCTTTCTATAAACCAGTGAATGAACTGATTTAGAAGTTGTACAAGCGCATACCTTCAACTTTGTACGCATACCCGACAACACCCGCCAGAAAATCTCAACACTGATCTCGAAAACCTGCGGGACAGGACTGACAGCATTTCGACTCAAGCTCAGACATAAATATTGATTAATAGCCTGAACAAAAGTTGTTGCTTCATTCGAAGAACTAGAGTAGATGATTGCCGCTGGGTCGACGAATAACGGCATATGTGAGTTCAGGACGGTTAGGACAAGTTGTAGAGAAAGCAGCTTTGAACGCATGGCGTGTGACTTCAGGTCTCGCTCACTGACGGAGAGCCGTTTAGCTACAATTTCAGCAGGTATGATAGACAGACCTTTCAGTGTTCAGAGGTTTCATCGTTAATTTGCATAGGGCGCGGAAGACAAGGAAAGCATCTTTAACAAAGAGGTCGTTAGACGTCAGCTCGTAAGCGTGTTCCATCTCCGCCAAAGAATCCAAGGGGTTAGTCGCTTCAAAGGACTGTCTGATAGTACAACATGTGAATGACAGCACGAAGAACAGATGCATGCATAGCGTACAGCGTGATGTGCGATGGGCGCACTGCAGGTGAATCGTTTATACCCTTGCCACTTTTATCCTCTTCTGACTCTACTCCATTGGATTCTATACGGTCAGAAGGTGGGGGAAGGGACGGAGGCATTTCATGTACCGATGAAGGCTCGACATCTATAGAAGTGTCATTTGAGAAGGACGTGTGTTGAGATTCCGACGTGGCCGTCATGACAGAAGAATCGCGAGCAGATGAAAGTGCAGTGTCCTGGCTGCCAGGGGAAGGCATGACGGGGTCATGTGAAGACCTAGGTCCACGAGGAGTCCGGCACCTAGTAAAGACGTGGTGAACTATTTGCGTGAGACCTCCTTGGGCTACCATTTGGTTGACTTGGTCAGTGCTGAGTAGAAATACATTGTATACTGTGCGGACGGCTTTGAGCAGCGAGGAATGGTGGACCAGAATCGTGGGAGAAAGTACTAGAGAAAGCAAAGCCTTGACTATTTGCAACGAAACGGTTTCCGGGGTTGTTTCAGTATGACAAGCCGTAATTGTATGAGCGACCAGATCGACTAATGAAGGTTGTGTGATGGTTGACTGAGATGTGTTAGCGCCGAGATTTCGATTGGGACGACGAGGGGATGCAGGGGGTGAGTGAAGGACAACAGGAGGCTGAGGGTCGGACTCGGCGAAGAACGAGTAGGATATAAGTTTAGAAATGCAATCCAGACTTGCAATCATAAGCTTTTCATTCCGTGTTTCGCAAGCGAGCCGTAGAGGCTCGAAGATTTCACGGGGATGATCTCCTGCTTGATTAGAACGAATCATCTCAAGCGCCGTATGAGTGCTGTCGCGCAGTGGGGCAGATCGTTTGGCTTCCTTTGAAGCAGCGATAGTTTCCAAGGCAGTAGATATCAGGACCACCGAAACGGTGTGACCTTTGGAAATGGTCAACGAACGCCGATGAACTGTGGACACAGGGGATTTTTCACTCGGAGTATTGGACCGCACGAGTGAAGAGTTGTCTTGACTGTCCAGTGGTGGCACCGGTTGGATGGAAGGCTGAGCGGAGGATTCTCTTGTTAATTCCCGCTTGGCAGGCGGTGTGGGCGGTAAATTTGTGCTGTCCACAACATCATCCGGGGGATGCAAATTGTTTTCGTAGTCCACCTGATAGGCCGGAATTGTCTCTGCAGATGCATCAGCAACAGGTGCGTTCTGTAACTCGGTTGTTGGTGAACGATTCCTTTCGTCTTCTGCAGGCCCAACCTCATCGTCGACTTTCATTTCTTTGGGCCCTTCCACCTTCTCGTCTTCCCCCTCAAAGTTAGAGTAGTTTCCCGAATGAACGCGCTCATCGTCAGCATGGGAATCCAGAGTTACGAATACTTCATCATGTTGCAACGCAATAACAGTACCACCCGAAGGAGGAGGGGTGGATAGAATGAAGTGGGCATCATCATCACCCTCCATACAGACGTCGGTAATGAGCTGAGACTGACAGAAATGCTTCAGACTCTCGAACGAGTCGCCTTGGGACTGTCGATGTCACTGACGGTGAAAGTGTTCTTGGATCACGTGTACAATACAAGTTTCTTTTCGGCAAATTCCAAGTTTCAAGTTATTTACTCAGAGGGCCGGCGAGGCCTAGCTATCGAGATACTCATGTCCCCAACAACAGATTCGACAGCAATACCCGCAGGTGCTTCTACAGCTGTGTTGCAACGATCGAGTCCTATTTCAGATGACGCTATTTCTGTACAAGGTCCAAACTTCGACGTACCTCTCTCGCTACTACAATTTTTGCAGAGTTACGAAAGGATCGGATTTCAGGCAAACAGCTTTGGCAAAGCCATAGACATTGTCAATAAGATGGTAAGCTCCCCAAGTAGATTCCGCCTTCCGCTATTGGACATGTTACGTTGTCTCAGCGGAAATGGCGTTTATCCGACGATCCACTGGCTGAGGACGAGGCGGACGAGTTCATGCATCCAGATGTTCGCGCGCAGACGCGTTGCAATATTTTCCTTGGATACACATCGAATTTAGTCTCATCTGGACTGCGAGAAGTAATCTTACATCTCGTCAAGCACAAACACGTTGCGGTCCTTGTAACTACAGCTGGGGGAATCGAAGAAGATTTCATCAAGTGCCTGGGCAAGACATATCTCGCAGATTTTAACCTTGATGGTGCAGATCTACGGAGAAAAGGGATGAACCGTATAGGGAACCTCATTGTACCAAACGACAATTATTGCAAGTTTGAAGACTGGCTCATGCCCATACTCGACTCAATGCTTGCTGAGCAAAAGCAATGTGGGACTGTCTGGACACCAAGCTCCTTCATTCGACGTCTCGGGAAGGAGATAAACAATGAAGAATCAATCTACTATTGGGCTTATAAAGTGATCCTTTTTTGTTTTGTTATCTGATGACCATCCGTCTAAGATCTTCTTTACAGAATGGCATTCCTGTTTATTGTCCAGCACTTACTGACGGATCTATTGGTGACATGATTTATTTTCATTCTTTTCGCTCCCCCGGTTTCATCCTTGATATTGTCCGAGATATTCGTGACTTGAATGAAAATGCTCGCACGTCCCGCAAAGCGGGGATGATCATTCTTGGCGGTGGTGTTTGCAAACATCAAGTTGCCAATGCCATGTTAATTGTATATCTTCTCTTTTTCGGTGTTTGACAGCAGCTTGACAAACTTTTCAAAGCGTAATGGCGCCGACTTTTCTGTGTATATTGTGCGTCGTGTATTATTCTGTTCCATACGCTCTCAGTCAATCATCCCAATCATTACTGTGGTCTAGAACACTGGTCAAGAGTTCGATGGGTCTGATTCTGGTGCTCGGCCTGATGAAGCAGTCTCATGGGGGAAAATTCGGGCAGGAGCTGAATCTGTAAAGGTTTGAAAAACACACCTACACGTGGGTACGGTGCTTGACCTCAGCTACTAGGTATATGCCGACGCAACTTTGGTGTTTCCGATGTTAGTTGCAGCTACTTTTGCACAAGATGTACTATCACGTGACCCTTATCATCAATACCCTTGCGAGGAGCGGGACCAAGTACTTTCCGTGGACAGTCAGCATCAGGAAATTGTAGGGAATGAAAATGAAAATAGAATAACATGTGCGCTAAAAATCTGTTTATCTCCTCGAGTGGTAATAGCACTGGCTTACGCTAACCTTGCATCTCTTCTGACCACAGGATCAAATCATCTTTCAGAAGCAGCAGTATAGTCAGCGAATCTTGAAATATCTGATCTAGGCCGAGATATGGCGGCGTCAGGGATAGCACTGCATCATCAAAGGCACTTTTAGCTAGATGACATGCCCGTTCAGGACTTTTTCTGACGTCTGACAATTTCCTTAGATTCTGCTGAAGAAAAATATGATCCGCGCTGACCATGATAATACACAGAGAAATTCAGGGCCAAACCCAACCTCGTTGGATGTACCGGGTGAAGCGTAGCCACGGCATGTTTGTACGCATCCTTGTATGCTTCAAGCGACAGACTACCAAAGTGTTCTCTGTCTTCCTTCAACGAAAACTCTGCCAAGTATCGATAATAATCGCCTTTCCTGAGCAAGTGATCAGTACTCGCCCTCCTTCAAGTGCACAAGGCTCAAACCCTACATCTTTGAGTAAAATGTAGTCTCTTCCCCTGGCTGAGCTGCTGGCAACAGATATCTATCCAAGAGAAATACAATGTCTTCACAGATTTCTGTCAGCTCTCCTTCGATCTTTTCACGCTGTCGCCGAATTAGAGACAGCTGCTTTGGCTTTGGCTTTGGCAGTTTCGCCGTGCGGGTGTTCTCCAGCGAATCGACGATCCGCCAACTACTCCGAAGAGTGTTCGTGATGTTTTTATACGCAACAGAAAGCAGATTGCGTTCTTCGATGGAAAGTTGAGGCCCAAAGTCATCGATAATCGACTTTATCTGCTCTACGACGTCTGCAGCCTCCAATGAAGCCTCTACGAATCAGAAGGGGACATAATATCTGACCTTCGTGACGCTCTGCTTCCCCCGCTAGGTCAGCATGGAACAGCCGCTCAGCTCTCGAAGGCTGCAGCTTTGTCTGTGTTCAAGTTTATCGTCAGTAGGAAATTTGTGCCTTCGTCAGAGTTACTTGCGGGCATCAATCGAGCTTCAAGAGATGCTGGGTTGGTTAGCAGTGGCTAGAGGTGCTGGTTATAGCTAAAGACACAGGGTACGATCAGGGGCATACAACATGCCATAGCCTCATGGACATGGGCCAGTCATTAACATCGTGGCGAAAGATTTGGTGAAGGGTACACAAATGGCAATCTAGCTGATTCAAGTTTCAGCTCTCAGCTTAGGTCCTAAAATCAAGATCAATGTTGCGACGCGTAGTACGCCCCCACCCACTGAGAAATATCACGGAGGCCCACAGATTTGGAGCCGCGTTGCCAAACCGCTTTCACGATGGGCGAACTGTTTTAAGATCAATGCAGCTGGCCGATTTACTTCAAACCCAAGACGCATTGGAGTCAATATTATTGTGCAAGGAGTTGGGGTGTGCGTTCTATACCAAGCCTCAAGCACGAAAGCTAGTCCTGCCGCAGCTGTGACTGCATTAGTCCTGGTGAAACAAGTTCTTTCAGTGCTAGCTTTCCATGGACGTAACACGGGTTCAAGATCGACCACAGATACATCACAGCTCAGCTAAGCTATTGCAGGATCCATTCAATTTCCGAATCTCTGTCACAGTTCACCCTGCGGCTTCATTACATGAGGACTTCGTTGGGGTTATACCGCATACGTACAATTTCACTGTGAATACATTGGGTGTGTACAACTAAGAGGACGACGAATTTAAAACGTGAGCACGTGAGCAGCGACAAGCACCATCAGTAAGGCTTCAATGCCTTCAATGTAGATGTAGTCAGGCATTATTGCATCGAGAGCTTTAATTAAAAGACAGATATTAACAATGCTACCCACGAAATAGTCCCCATCTCGAACCGACATGACTGGCTGGTATGTCTCGCTGCCGAAAAAAAAGCATTGAAAGAAAAGAGTGTTGCAGTCTACTTAGTATATTGATGGAAGGGAATTAACAGAGGCGTCGCGTGGTGTGCGCGGAGCTGCGCTGTAACAACCAAGGGTCTTCAGATTGCAAACAGCCGAAGCTCTCCTCCCACACGTTAAGCCATGCTTCGCTCGCTCGTTACGTTGCTTATTGGAAGGATGATGAGGGGCGTCGCAAGAGAGTGATAGACCATCTGCAAAAATGTGTGATGAGGATAATAGATTCGACCGCTAGATATACAATTACCTCAAGGGAAGTCGCTGGTCAACCTAACAAGAAGCGCGATGACGCGAGCGCGCGAAGGTCGCCTGAACGCTGGGAGGAGGGTAGAGCCTGTAACAAGGTAATCAGCAATGAGGTTGGAAAGTATATTCGTTGGATATTACTTCGATAACCTAAGAGCTGAAAGGTAGAGGCTGAAGGCAAGCCAGACAAGTAGGCGCCTTTTTATGTAGTTTCGGATGCCAACCGTGCGACAACATTCGTCACGGTGGCGTGCAATACGAACGCAGAAATAACCCCGCAATCGATAGCCGATAACATGGACCCTGTCCTCGTATCTCGCTGTTTATAGCCCGATTAGAGAAAGTCAAGATCTAGTGGCATATGATGGTGGCAATAATTGAGGTTCACGGGAGAAGCACACCGGATATGGAATGCTGTAGGTATAAGAATACGGTGCACCCGGAGGAGGTATAGTCTGCAAGTTTAGGGCCGGCTTTTATGACACCATTCTCAGAGTCTGTCACCGCTGGCGGTCTTCAACACCAACCATCACTCAGCAAAAAACCTCATCTTCGCCTAACGGAGGAGGCAGAGCGTTAGTGGTTAGCTGGAAGTGGGAGAAGCGAGGTACATGAATGACATTTCCATAAATGTCGTCCGAACATTATCCTGAATCAGTTTGCAAGTCAGGTTTTGAGAATGGCATTTCAGTTTTCTAGGAAGGGTTGTTTCAAGTGTGGCAATCGTGCGTCGCTATTTCTACTCCATTCATTCTTAGTCAATCCGTCCCCGCAGTTGGACATATTGCCGAGAGTTGTTCATCTGAACAGAGACTCTGTTACAACTGTCGCCAACCGGGACATGAATCGTCCGCATGTCCATCTCCTCGCACTGTTTCCGCGAAGCAGTGTTATTCATGTGGTGGGGTTGGCCACATTCAAGGTACGGCGTGTACTGATAATAAGGGGAGCAACACTAAACTTTAATCAGCGGAATGTCCAAGTTTAAGGGTACAGCAAGGTGCTAATCAGAAATGTTATGTAAGGCAATTTCAATTCATCGTTTGCTCCGCTGACTGCTCTGGGATAGAATTGTGGCCGATTTGGGCACATTGCACGTACTTGTCCAAATGGTGTTGGGGGAAGTCCGGGTGCTTCATCCGGTTTCGCCTCCCGTGCGCCTCCTCCAGGCCGTGCCTTGAACACTTCGACGTTACCTCCAGTTAAGTGTTACCGTTGTGGTGGGCCCAACCACATGGCCAGGTACGCCTCGGTCTCGCCCACAGTAACCTATCCTCACTTGGATTTATCAGGGATTGCCTTGCTGCGCCTGGAAATATGATGGACTCCATCCCCACTGGTCCCGCGGCAGGAAATTTGAACAAGAATAAGACATGCTACAAATGTCAGCAGGAAGGACATGTGAGTAACTCCATTTACAGCATACAAACTTCTTTTTTACTTTGAATTCTCAGATTGCCAGAGACTGTCCTGAAAATACCGATTTCGTTGGTTGAGTCTGGCGTGTGAGAAGCAGGAGACCAAGCTAGTCGTCTGAACCTTGATAATTAATTCTGCTACTGTCCCAGAAGAAGTCAATCGATTGTCTGAACGATGTGATCAGTCGGCGTCAGTTAAGCATAGGTCGCGGAGTACTAGTGTCGAGTTGTAACATCCCCCCGGTAATCGTTCATTGGTCACTGCAGCGGTCATATGTTACCCTCGTTATCGTTCGCCATCGATAGTATCAGTAGATTACAATCGAACCTCATTTCTACGGCGCGTGGTAGGTCTATTAATCCCTTGAGTCGCTAACAGATGCCCCTCTAGATCTCCCTCTCGGCTCTATATTTTCACGATCCGAAAAGACCGAGGATCTCAAACCACATGAGGTCTCAGTTGAGTATCTTCGCCACGATGAGTCGGAAGGTTTGCTTGGGAACAATAGTATTCCAAGAACGCATTAGCGCGGGTTTGCCTATAAACTTGAGTAAGGGTTGATAAGCTTCAATACCAAGGCATTACATAAGCGTGGACTGAAGAAACTAGAGATCGTATTGATCATGTCTGAATGCGTTTACCCACAGGCTACCCGCTCAGGTCGATTACACGGACACCACTCATTTATAGGAAACTTTTCACATTCCCTAGTTTATCGCATTTTCCACGGTGGAGTCCTGAAACGCAGAGTTATCATGAGCGCAAAATCTTCCCGTATGTACGGCCGATGCCAAAATACAGATGTAGTCGCTGATTTCGACATTCAGATACAAGCAACAACAGCTGTATGACATTGTTGCTGATGTAGCTTCCTACCCTCAGTTTATTCCCTTCTGCACTGGGTCGCGTATCCTTCACCCTGCGTCTCGTAAGACTCAATACGACCCATTAGTAATGGAAGCTGAATTAACGGCTGGCTTCTTGTCGTTCAATGAAAGCTACGTTAGCCAAGTGACGTGTCATCCATATCATTCAGTCGAGGTATATTTTACTCGTGCAGTAAATCACTGTTTTAACAGTCTGGATCAGGCGGTCGCTTCATCATCTACACCCTTATTTAAAACCCTTTCAACAACATGGCGATTTCAGCCAGTGTCGTCGCAGTCTCCTCATCCCTCAAGCGACCTGCTGTCCACTTATGACAAGTGTAGTCAAGCCCATCAAACCCTTGTGACTCTCGATATTGCCTATGCGTTCGCCAACCCGATACACGCCACCGTTTCATCAACCTTTTTCGGGCAAGTGTCTAAACTCATGGTCAAGGCCTTTGAAATACGGTGCATGGAAGTGTATGGACCTGGACATGAATAGAGTGGAAATTTGTTGTATCATTTCGATAGGCTTCCTATCGTAACGGCAGCTGATTATATGAGTTCGCCCGAAGAGACTGCTAAGAAATCCCCAGAGTCGTGTAAATGCAACTCAAGCCTGAGATCGTTTTAATCGAGCGAGGGCCTTGGCCTGTGCCTTGGCCTTCCGAAAGCCTGGCTTCCTAACCAAATGGAGCCTCTCAACAACCTCCTTGTGGTGTTCAATTTTGTCTTCTGGCATCAACCGCCATCGCCATTCGTATTTCTCCGTCACCGCGTTTTCCACGAAAGTTTTATCATATCCTTTCGAGGAAACGATGTTAACTCGTACCCCATCTAGATTGAGTTTCCCTGGATGGATGTGGATCCTTTCTACCTCACCTCTCGTCATCATATCTGAAAGAACAACTCTTTTGAGAAATCTTTTGAACAATATCAAAAACGGAAAACTTGGTCGGGATGAGATACGCACGACATTGACCGCAAAGGGTGACCTAGGTTTGGAGGTTCTGATCCCGGCGGACCTCTGGGAGGAGGAGGTGGTTCCCGTGCGTCGGGAAATTCGGACAATCCAGTATGATATATCTGTTGAGCGCGCAATCCTGCCACAGCATGTGGAGTCAGCACCGCTCTTACAATATCTCGAGCTTGGGCAGAGCAGATTGCCCAGCTGTTGATAGCTTGCATTGTTTGAAGTATAGGCTAGTATAGGGTTTTGTCGTTCAAGCTTTCAAGCTTTTTGAAGCCGTGTCAAGCTGTCGAACAACCAAGTTCTATCCTTACACAATTTTATGTAAGCAGCATTTGCCGGCCTGCCGATTGGCCGAGATACAGTCGTCAAAATGTCGAGCACTGGACGAAGGAACGGCTCGTAGTTTTTAGGGAGTTCTAAACTGGTTCCAAATATCAGTATTTCAGTACATGTTTGACACGCAGCATAAAACCTTTGGAAAGTTCGGGGGAAAAACGACCATACCCGCAACGTACACGCGTCAGATCATGATGTATCATGCGGCATGCCTGTAAGAGTATCTATGTATGTATACGACGGCGGCACAGAGGGAAACTTGAGTGACAGTGCGGGTATACCAAAGCTATAGGCTGGTAGCACTATAGTCGTAAGTCCTCAGTAGTTCTATCCTGAGGGTGTTGGAATGCCAAATTTGAGATAATGATCTATTCTGGTAATACACACGAAGCCGAAACTTCGCATTAATTCTTCCAAGTCCTCCGCAGCATGTTGTTGGCGAAGCCTAGACAAGCCACAGCCCGAAAGTTGCGGTGTGCTAAGTACAGCAAAGCGGCCGACTACACTGGTCCCGAGTTGGCGCCGGCGCTTCAAGTCAGTCAGCATGGCGATCGATCGGTGTTCTCGGTTCATTTTGATAGCGCTGCCACTTCGGAAAAGTGGACGCAATAACTGTAAATTCCGCAGGACATCAGCTGAAATGCTGGAAATTTGAGTCGTTGGCAGTGAGTGGCGGACACATCATGATCTGCTGGTGTCTGGGGTCCAATATACCCTCGAGTTGTGATAGCTCATAGGAGTGCTCTGGCCTTTTAATGTTCCTTAGGAAAGAATGAAATGGTATACTAGCTCTGCATTATGTATACCTGGCAACGTAAATAGAGCGGCGGCGGGATATTATGTAGGTGCAGGCTTGAGTGGCAGGGGACCGCAGTCAGACGGGCGCTAAAAAAAGGACCTGTCATAGCCTTGAGGCAAACAAAACGGTTTGCAAAATTCGTCGTCAGGAACACTCATCTTCCGCTCATCACCTCCTCTCCTTCTCCATTACTTGTCCATGGCCGAATCTCGTACTCCTCCCCCTACCAGCTATGGAGACCCATTTGCTGACGACCTTCAGCATCTCCATTCCGAGGAGCCTACACGGCCTTTTCGCGGTGCGGGAACGCTGCGTCCATATCACAGTAGCACAAGTCTTTCTTTAACCGAAACCGACACCTTGGACGACGACGACTACATAGAAAAGCAGCCTTTAAATACCAACCAGAACTTTACTGGCGGGTTTTACCCTCCTGGGTGTGTCCATTTCCTGTACTTCTATGTGTGTCCCTGACGACCGGTGTACACAGGCCATTAGACCCAAACACGCTTGGAGATCCGTATGCCACAGGTCGCCCTGAATCTGTATTTTCAACTTCTACCAATGGAATTGAAAGCGCCTGGAGGCGCCGTCAAACTATTAAACGTGGTGTTACTCGCAAAGTCAAGCTCACTCAAGGGAATTTCATTGCCGAATATCCTGTGCCCACCCCAGTCTTTAGTGCTATTGATGGAAAGTGGTCTTCAATGAAATCTACCGAATTTTCGTCAGTGCATTCATATTCAATCATCTTTGATGCTCAATTTCCGAATACAGTCATATGCGGTATACTGCGGCGACTTGTGATCCCGATGAATTCACCGAGGCAAACGGTTGGTCACTGCGTACGAAGAAGTATAATCGCGAGACCGAGATGCTAATTGCCGTAACGTCCTATAACGAGGACAAGATACTCTATGCTCGAACATTACATGGCGTCATGCTTAACATTCGTGATATCTGCAAGACCAAACAATCCAAGTACTGGCGGAAAACTGCTGAGGAGGGCAACCCAGGGTGGCAAAGAATTACTGTCGCCCTGATCGTTGATGGGCTTGAAGCTATGGACAAGAGTGTCCTAGACCTTCTGGCAACTGTTGGTGTTTACCAAGATGGTGTGATGAAGAAACAAGTCGATGGGAAGGACACAGTCGCTCACATTTTCGAGGTTAGTCTCTTTCAATAATTATATCGTTTCAAAGGATTTTACCTCCTCTAGTACACCACTCAACTCTCAGTGGATGCGACGCCACAACTTGTCCTTCCTCAACCTAATGATCCATTGAATTTGGTTCCTGTCCAGATCATCCTCGTGCTGAAGGCTAAAAATCAGAAGAAAATTAACTCTCATCGCTGGCTGTTCAACGCTATTGGCAAGATGTTGGAAGTGAGTAACTTACCTCTTGTGCCATCCATTAGTGATAGTGACCATCTGTTTCATTAGCCCGAAATATGTGTTCTGATCGACGCTGGTACTAAACCGGGACATAAATCTATCTACTACCTTTGGGAAGCATTCTACAACGACGCTAATCTCGGAGGCTGCTGTGGTATGGTTCTTTGCTTTTGTAACCTTCTACAAAACTTAATACACTGTTAGGTGAAATTCATGCTATGATCAACGGAGGCAGGAAGTTGTTGAATCCCTTAATAGCTGCTCAGAATTTCGAATACAAGATGTCTAATATACTAGGTAAGGCTTGTCAAGCACGTCTACAGATGGTGACTAATGCTGCACGTAGACAAGCCCCTGGAGAGCAGTTTCGGTTACGTTTCTGTGTTGCCTGGAGCCTTTTCGGCTTATCGCTTCCGCGCTATTCTTGGACGACCACTGGATCAGTACTTCCATGGTGATCATTCGTTAGCAGATCGTCTTGGACCGAAAGGTATTTATGGAATGAATATTTTTACGAAGAACATGTTCTTGGGTATGTCATGTAAATTTCCAAGTTCCCTCTTCATTTTATTCATGTCGTTTAGCCGAAGATCGAATTCTCTGCTTCGAGCTAGTTGCAAAGCAGGGCGAACGGTGGACACTTACCTATGTCAAGCCCAGCAAAGCTGAGACTGATGTCCCGGAGTCTGCTGTTGAGTTGATAGGTCAACGTCGGCGATGGCTGAACGGTTCTTTTGCTGCTTCGGTGGTAAGTCTGGACGATTTTTGGTAATTATTTATTCCTCATGTCACATTCCTGCAGTATGCGCTCGTCAACTTCTTCATGTTTTATAAATCAGGACACGGCATTATCCGCATGTTCTTCCTGCACATCCAGGCTATCGTACGTACTTCTACCTACTGGACTAGACTAGAACGAACTCTTATTCTGAATATTGCAGTACAATATCTTTTCGCTAATATTTTCTTGGTTTGCCCTTGCCAACATTTGGTTGACATTCAGTATCATCATCGATCTACTCCCCAGCGCTAGTGTGGGGGTCGTCTTATTTGGCACCGCGACAGTGGTAAGTAAGGTTTTGAGCGCAATTCTGAAGAATCACTGATCACATCTTGGTCAGACACATTGGGTTAATCTCGTCCTCAAATGGATATACCTAGCCTTTTTAGCATTACAGTTTATCCTCGCTCTTGGCAACCGCCCCAAAGGTGAACGAACAGCGTACACCGTCACCCTATGGTAAGCATGAGTCATTCCTCGTACAGCCATTAATAATATTGGGATATTTATCATCCAGCGTATATGCTGTGCTTGCATTGTACCTTTTGGTCTGCTCGTTCTGGTTAACGGTCAAGTCATTTTCAGTATGTTCATAAATATTTTTGTCTGTCCACGCACTCAGGGCAATTTAGTCAATTCCAAAACTACTTCAATCATTATCTCCCTCGCAAGTCATTCTCGCATTGGTGAAACCTCCTGTTGGTTCTCTAATTGTAGCAATGATTTCAACTTTCGGTGAGTTCTATCGTTATACCGTTAGGTTGTTCGAGCAACTGATGAGATTACCAGGCATTTACTTTATCGCATCATTCCTTTACGTGAGAATCACTCTATTATCTGACGACAGGCACTGATGACTCACTAGCGCGACCCCTGGCACATGTTCTCCAGCTTCGGTCAATACCTTTGCCTTGCTCCCAGCTTCACAAATGTCCTAAATGTCTATGCCTTCTGTAACTTGCATGATGTATGTCGCTATAGTGCTTTGAGTAGGTGTGAACTCAAGAGCGTTTGCAGGTTTCATGGGGTACCAAAGGAAGCGACAAGGCCGAAGCTTTGCCCTCTATCTCGTCATCCAAGTCCAAGGATGCTGACGCTCCTGTTGTCGTTGATACCACGAAAGTGCAAGAAGATGTCGATGCTGCTTTCAAGGAGACTGTTACGCGTGCCATCACCAAAGTTAATGTCAAGGATGCCATCGAGAAACCCACTTTGGATGACCAGAACAAAACATTCCGAACGCGACTAGTAGCCATGTGGATGCTCACCAATGCCGCCTTGTCTATTGGAATCGCACAGGTGCCTTCGAAACAAAACATTTACTTCTCTGTCATTCTGTACTCGACCTTCGCCCTTTCTGCAGTGCGCTTCACGGGGGTATGTGATCTACCGGTCTTTGGGGTCTGTTTACTGAACAATCACCCCAGTGCCTGTACTACTTCTTCAAGCGGAATTTGTTCAGATGCTGCCGTCGGAACTAATCTGCTGTCGTTCACTTGTTTGCATTCACATTTCAGCAGGAACCCTTTTTACCTACATATATACCCATCGCTTTGCTTTCTCGTGGACAAAGCTATGGTGCTTGGTAGTGTTACATATGGACGAGTCGCTATATCATATCTTTTCGGATACCTATGGTCGTGCTAGCTCACTTTTGACCATCCACTGTCAGGTAGGTATATAATGAACTAACTCTTCATAAACTAAGAATACATGCCCGTAAATTCGTTTGTATCAGGTCTATCTTCGGTCTGGCCGGACTCAGGGGGGGAACGGGCCGCAACATTATCCAAATAAGCACGTAAGAGATCGATGTGGTTGGGTTCAGGGGAAGACAATCTCATTTCATCCAAACGAATGCGCAAGGTGTCGATATGTTGCCTAACCTGCCTTTCCAACTCGGTAATATCAGGATCGAAGGATTCAACGGAGGTAAGAGGCCGCCTTGTTTCCGTTGTATCTGAAGCTGGCTCGACTAGTAGCCTTCGGCACATCGGACAAGAATCGTGCTTGAAGTAGAGTGTCAATGGACTTTCTTGGCTGATGTACTTCATACTTACTGCCTCTTGAATCCACTTAGAGATGCTGCTCAAAAAAATCACTTTAGTTCTATGCAAGCGTTAGCAGATACAGTTGACCCAACTCTCGTCTGCAAAAGATATGTCCACACTGCCAAGGCTGTGATAGCTTTGTCACACCGAGGTTCTCGGTGGGGTATGCTGGTGAATCCAAAGCTATAGCTGTTTGTTCTTCTTCCAAGATCATAGTCAATGGATTCAAACATATGGGGCATAGAGAGTCTGAATCCGATGGATGACTCGGAATGGATAGAAGGTCAGACTGCAGATTGGGGGCTCACCTTCTCGCCCAAGTTGCACCAGATCTTTGTCGGTCAGCGTAGGCAAGTTCTCAATGAGTTCCCTTGTTTGACTTTATATGTATGTTAGATAACCTATATTTCAGGCCAACCTGAGGTAAATTCAACCTACGCAAGTGAAAGTCTACCGGGTGGAATTGTACCCGATATTTCATGGCGTAATCTCGAGATATTCTCTCGGATTTCAGCTAGGCTATCCGTCATTGAACTAATGTCGGGTATGTCTGATAAACCAGCTTGTTCTAAGATTGATCTTGTGGTGAAGTCGTCCATTTGGGTAGATCAGTGGTGAACGTTGAACGTCGAGCGCACGCGTACAACCATAGTCTCGTGGGAATTTGCATGTCCATGTTTAATTCACTCATAGTACCACATTATACAGCGTACATTGACAATTGATTACAGATCTCTTACAAACAACGACGAAGAAGACTACATAACTTAATATAAGATCGTCAAAGCCTACCATCAAGGAAAGCCTAGGAACCAGCCCAATGGTCAGAGTGCCAAGATCCTAGAAGGGATTCTCGTCGTCTTCGTCGATATCCATCTTCTTCTCGCATTCAACAGTTATATCATCTTCTATGGGTTGTTCATCGCCACTAACTTCGTCCCGTTCGCCCTGAGCAAATAGCTGAAGTGGCTTTGCCCCCCTAGACAATAGCATCATTAAATAACGTAAATCCCATACGGCAATGCGCCAAGTGACGTACTTATTAAAATGCTTCTTCCTAGCTGCATTGAGCTTCTGTGTGCATGGAGTCATGAGGTTGTCGGTCGGTGAGACGTATGTAGGATTGCTATATATGATGTCAAATGAATGAAGGTGGCACAAAACGCAAAGTGGCTGACAGGTTTTTGGCCATCTTCTTAGCCAGAAGAGCCTTTGCACCCATTCCAGGTGCTTGATTTACAACGTTGCCTAGAGGTGCCTGTGGGACAACGACATGTGCAGCTTGAGATGGATTGTGAAGAGGCTGAATGGGAGCGGGAGAGCCACTTGGAGAAGTCTCTGTCGACATGCTAGGGCAGGCTTAGCGCAGGTGAGATATAAGGGAAACCTGGGAAAGCCTCGAACCTGGGTTCAAGGTTGAACTTGGTCACGGCGACGCGTCAAGTCACGTGACCACGTTTTATTTGTTTGGCATCATCTCCAATTGCTAATAATGCTGTGATATTTATCGGCGGCTCTCACCGGCCCAGCTCCACGCATCCTCCTACTTGCGTCCTATTTTATCCGAATATCTGCGCTTTGCTTGATGTGCGAATGTCAGACCGTTTGGAAAAAAAAAAAGTTTTAAGGCTCAGCAGACAGTTGTGCGATCGGAACATTTGTCTCAGTCCGAGGGCAGTGACAACTTGCATGAAACAACGTGTCGAAAATGTGGGGGTACGACTGGGACAACGTTGCCTGCTTCCCCATCTTGCCGACCCTGTGGGTTGTGGGTGATTGAGGCAAACAGCCATTGCAACTGAGCCCCAACGTAAAGATCCGAAACCATAAAACAGTGTGTCCAGTTCGGTCCCTTTCACAATCCGCAAACGTCTTTAGTTTAACCTATTGCAATTTGACGAGCAGCATTCCTTCTGGAGATATATTCCACACTGCAGGTCTTTTCTCATAATCTTATTACCTGTGGCTTTTTTTTTCGTCGTCATTTAATCCTTCTTTCGCCACCCCACTCGATTTCTTTCGTTCACGCCTTTCCCCACGTATCATTTTATGGCTGGCGATAGTCTAAAGAAAAGAAAGATAGCCGTGCTCGGGACTCGTTCTGTTGGTGAGCTTCCGTTGTCGCAGCAGTATGATATAGATTAAGGCTAAGAATGAATTACAGGGAAGTCGTCATTGGTTGTACGCTTCATCGAGAACCATTTTGTGGAATCGTATTATCCGACCATAGAGAGTACCTTTGTGAAAACCGTCAGCTATAACGGCACTGAGTATCATTGCGAGATCATCGACACTGCAGGACAGGTGCGCGAAGATCCATAAGTACCTTTTTCGGTAGATCTCACTTCTTAACAGGACGAATATTCTCTGCTGAGCCCCAAACATGCGATCGGGATCCACGGCTATGTCCTTGTATACTCAGTGGCATCCCGGAATTCCTTTGATATGGTCCAGGTCGTGTACGACAAGATCGTCGATTTCTGTGGCATGACAGATATCCCTTGTGTTATCGTTGGCTCCAAGACAGATCTTCAAGCAAGGTCTGTCAATTTCCAGTAGTACTACCCCCCTGCGACTCATAACAATATTTGCAGTCGGCATGTTGAGCCTGCAGAGGGTGCACAACTAGCGCAGGCAAACAATGCAGCTTGGATTGAAACGAGCTCTAAGGAGAATGTTAACGTTGGTTAGTTTGCACCTTTTTTGTTGTTTCTGTGCTGCTCACAGCTTTATGTTCTAGCTAAGGTTTTTGAGCTCTGTCTTGCTGAAATAGAGAAACGTACACTTGACATTCAACCGGCGCCGACGGCGAATAGATGTTTAATTATGTAGCGCCATCGTTTGAACCTTTTTGTCACTGGGAGTCTAATAGTCCTCCTTGGTCTCGTTTCCCACTAATCGACCAAGTCTCTTGTCCGGCTGTAGCCACTCACATCGTTACATACATTACGCACTGTATAATTTTGTTTTATTCCAGTTACTTACTAGTAGTAGTATAATTAAGGTCAATCCATTCGCCATTCTTGATTCCGTCCAGTGCCACTGCCTGCACTTATCCAATGCTTAAAGTTGCTAAACATGACTCTGGGCCGAACCATCGGCGAGTCCTACGTAGCGAAGTTTGACTCTTCTGCCCTTCAGTCCGACGGCCCTTATTGTCTGTGGATCATCCGGTACGAGATCAATGGCCTGATCGCTCCACTTGACGTCATCACCCTCGGTGTCGAGAACGATGCCTTTGATAGGCTTGCGAGTAGACAAAACGACGGATTCGCCGTCGGCAGCCACTACAGCTTTCAACCCTAAGGTTTCTACAGGAGGGAAATTGATGAATTTAAATGGCTCAGGCCTTTCAATCTCTCGCGTCATTCGTCAGGAACTTAAAAGAGCGGCATAAACTCACCAATTAGAGTATCGACCGAGGACATCGCCATTTTCAGAAAGTAGCCGTGCGGAGACAATGATGACTTTGGGTATCTCGCTTTTCTTGGTTCTTATAGGCTGCCCAGCAAGATGACCTATGTGCAGCTCTGTACTTGAATTTGGGAATAGTACCACTTCCTTGGTCCATTTATCTCTCCAGTCGGAATGAAGGTCAAATGAAGTGACTTCAAGGATAACCCTCTTCTCGGCTAGCGTGCTGTTAGTACCCCATATCTCGAGCTTTGTTTCGATGACAAATGCAACAGCCGACCGGTCATTTGAAAATCTCTGATAGTCCTTACGAGTCATCCCAACAGTGAATGAGCGAAGCTCCCGAGCGATAGCGAAATACGCAGGCTTTGGCCTCATAAAATAGTCGACAATCGCCCAGGATGTCACTGGCCAGCAGTCGTTTATCTGCAGAGATGTTTAAATACTGCCGCAATGTGTGGATTCTACTTCTCTCACCTGCCAAACCAACGCACCGGCGGTGTATTGCCTACCTGGACCACGCCAGTTGCGTCTCCAGAGACGATAGGCTGAGGCGAGGGTCTCGGCTTGCGTCACCTGAGTGTAATACACGTAGCTGGACAGAGTTGATCATCATGATATTTATCAGAAACCTTTGCAGTCACCTTTCCATGTCAAACGTGTGTTTGAAGTTTTCAACCAGGTAAAGCTAAAGATTATGGTAAGTGTTTGGCAGAAGTTACTGATGTAGCCAAGCAAGTTATGTTACCTCTAGACGTCGTTCAAAACCGTCTGCCTTGTTATGATTATTGTTGGTCCTGAAGAGACGGATAAATCAAAATGACCTTGCCTTCGAAAGGAAACATACCTTGATTGAGGAAATCTCTCGGCATTGTGACCACCCAGCCAAAAGTCGACGGTCCGTATGTTAGGGAAGCCCTGCCTGTATATCAGATGTGAACAAATGATACGAACCGGACCAGCAATGATGTAGTACATTCCAAACTCGGAGACAAACCGACCGGCAAGGATATCCCAGTTATGCCAAGGTTCCTGGGAGCCGTGCCACACATTCCCTAGTTCAAATATTTTTAGCTACTAGATGTGCGATCAGAGGGCATAAAGTACATTGATGAAGATCTCCTCGGGTCCTGTCGGTTGTAGGTTTACCTTGTCCGCTGTATGGAGACCCTCGATGGTAGTAGACATTACAGTGTTTCTNCTATCTCAGGGAGTACACGTTCATAAATGTGGCGGGCGGGGAAATTTGTCTTCCTGAAGTCTGATGTCTCGTCAGAATAATCTAGCTCGAGACCCAGTGATTCCGCGATTTGATAATCTGAAGTGGTCATCTAGTAAACGAGAGAATAGTCAAGATGAGAGATGTACCTTCGTTGTTTCCGGCTTAACAGAAAATGTACTTTATCAATGTATGTACTCATATTCGACAAAGACCCACCGAAAATTACTATGGACGGGTGGTGTCTCAGCCTCTTTACGTTTTGCACAGCTTCCTGTTCAACTGACTTCAAGAAAGAATCATATGCTGGGTACTAATCCAAATTCGATCAGAGATGCAACCTGGCTGCTAAAGTTGTACCCATACCTGTCCACAACCAAACATGAAGTCTTGCCAGACCAGAACTGCAAATAGACGGTGGATCAGGGCCGTAGCGAAGGCAGGCGGAGAGCATTACCTCCAAGCTCTTGAAAATTGCTTGTCAATAAAGTTCCCTCCATGATAAAGATATCTCACCGTCACAGGTATCATAGAAAGTGTCAGATTCATAAATGCCACCGCCCCAAACACGAATCATGTTTTGGTTCCCGTTGACTATCAGCTGCAACCATGCTCTATATCTTTCTGGGGTGATCCTACAATGCTATGAGAACGATTATACACATGAAGGTAAGATAACACACGTGGTCAAGAAAGAGTCCGCAGGTATCCAGTTTGATCCTTTACAATATTTAGATCAAACCCATTAGGATGAGAAGAAGAAACACCTCCACAGAAGATCCTGATATTATTGATTTCGAATAAAAATGTTAAGCCTTCTTGATCAATCAGTTTTTCTTGTATGACGCATGCCCGACGAAAAGCTATCTTCAGGGACTTGGTATCAAGCACTTGGCCATTCTAGCAGGACCATGACTCAGAGTTTAAAGATACACACGGCCGTGTCGTACCTCATCCGTGAGCTCAACCTCGACTGTATACAAAGGCTGCGGCCCATAGCCCGCAGGGTACCAAAGGTCGATTTCACCAGGTGCCCAGTCAAAAGTCACCTTGCAATGACCATCCTCGGTCGACGTTTTGCTGGTTGAAGCCTCGATGGATCCGGCGGGAGTCCTTAAAACAAATGAAGCAAATCCGGGCCCTTTCTCAGAGAAAGATAACTCTGCTGTTAATTGAACTGCCAAGGATTGTGAGACTTGACTCCTGATATCGATGTCGGAAATCCTATTCTGGTAAGCATGCAGAACAATTGGTTTCCAAGGTCCGATGGTCATCAAAATTGGGCCTAAGAGTCATCCAGAGGGTCAGACTGACTGGGAGCATTTTGGTGAATTCGGGAACTAACCCCAGTCCCAGCCATAACTGCGGCAAAATTCATAATCAATGATTCTTGACGAAGTTGGTAAAGTACACACTTGTATTGCGCTTTGCGGACATGCAAACGACTGGAATCACCGTTCCACAATGAAAACTTTCCACGCTCCTTTTCAATATCCCTCCCCTATTTCAAATTTAATAAATTGGTTTGACCAATCGAAGAGACAAGTATCCGACCTTTAGGAACGCGCTCTCAAAATGCAGAACCAACTCGTTGTGACCGACTTTGAGGTGCTTCTTCACTGAGGTTCGGTATAAGACGAACTGATTGGCAGTCCTGGACAAACAGGATTAAATCTACGTGTACATCATTCAAGCTGATAGTGCGTATAAATAGCAACCTACTCGAGAACTCTGTAGCCGTTCTGCATACTTAGCTGTTAATCATATTCAATTTCTAAGAGTGAGTGTACTGACCACATGAACACTGGCAAAAGTATCCAGGCCATCAAATACAAGATCAACGTTTGGAGACTTTAGCTCGTCCTCAGTCACATCAAAATGGGATTTGAATGCCCATTCGCTTTCTCCTATCCCTGAATAAAACCCAAGAGGTCAGATAGCAGGTCAGGATTTGATGGATGGATGGATGGCACAAACATTGCACGTCCCACTCATGGAGCCCAACAAACTTCGTACCAACGGTCAGCGACAAAGTACCGTCACCAGGATGGCCATGATATGCAAAAAACGACTACACTTACAGGGTCAGGAATCTTCTTAAGTCGTAGAAGTTCCACATGAACAGTCGTGGGGAACTCAGACACCTCCAGCCACTCCCCATCTTTGGTACCTTCTCCCCCGCCGACCTGTGTAAAAGACCACTGGTTTAAAAAATGAGATATGCTCATCATTTCTCGAAACCGAATTCAAGCGATGGTGCGAGATGAGAGTCCTAGTGCTTATAGCCCTAAAGTAAGTGCAGGCTACCGGTCCGAGTCCGCACTAAACCTGGAAGTCGCCGAAGTTTCTCCAGACAATAGTTATTATTAGATGACACATGCACATGTCGATTTGGTCAAATCATGGATGAATCCCAACTGAGTAATCCATATGTTTTGACACTCCTGCGAGGTTCACACGACGTATCGAAAACCTTTCGTCTTTATCCCCTTTGCTTCCTCTTCGCGGTCCAACCTTTTGTTAACGGAAGTCAAATGTAACTTGAATATCCACAGCATGACAATCGCCACTCCACACGCCGAGATACAGATTGCGTATGAGTTCTTGTATGTTCGCCCCCAAGTAGAAGGCCATACATATCTGCATCACAGATCAAACTCAGGAGTCTATTTGAACCTATAACAAAGCAACTCACGAGCCAGCAATATTGCCAAGCTGGGAAAAGGCATTCGTGATCGCGAGCACGACAGCACGTTTCGACGGCGGTCTGGGAAATGTGTTGCTTATCCATGCATAGAAAATAACGAAACCAGCATAAGACTGAGCCATCAAAAAGCTGGTATGAAATATGTTGACTGCTTGTCTGATAGAGAGAAGAAATTTACATACAGAGATACGTATCGAGCTGCGGTATTCATCGTGGAAATGGCGATGATGAAGCCCAAGATACCGACAGCGAAGGAGCCCACGATATGATAGAATCGTTCACCGACTTTGTCAGAATGTCTGTCAAGAGCGATCTTCAGGAACTGTCAAAGCCAACTGCATTTTTTACTCACCGGGAAAGCACGAACGCAAAAATGGCAGTAAAGACAAAAGGTGGAGCACATAATAACAACGATACAGTCGTGTTGAAACCCATGGTAGCACTCAAAGTTGGGAAATACGCGTTGAATGACAGAGCGACTACCTGAGAAGTGAGTGCCAGAGCAAGCCACCACACTTTCCAGTCCGTTACGGCCAGCCACAGCCCGCTAGCACCACCTTCTGTTTCTCCCTGATCGCCGACGCCGACATCGTCTTCCATGCGACGAATGGCTAGCGCGCGTTCTTGGGGGGATAACCAGCGTGTAGTAGTTGGGAAATCTGGAAGAACAAATATAGCAATGAAGGCGACCACCATAGTTAGACCGCCCTCGATATAAAATAACCATCTGAGTGTGAAGTGAGAACAAAATCTCGGCATGTGATTACCTACGCACCTCCATGCAGCATGACCAAGAACTCCATTCATGCCGCTTAGAATCCCGGACGCCATCAGGGCACCAAACGCATTGCTGATAATATTACCACAATAGAGAATGGCTGTTCGGAGGCCAATTTCGTCCCTTTTGTACCACTTGGAAAGTAGGAACTGGCGATAAAAAGTTAGGACGAGGTACAGCAAGTATATACCCCATACCAGAGCGCCAGGAAAGAATGCAGCTTCTACAAAACCGATGAAGAACCTTGAAAGTAGGGCCCCCACAAAGCTAAAGAGTGACTGAATTAGACCGACTTTGGCGTACAAAACAGCGGAACAAACTTGTGTGTAACTCCTGAAGTAAGATTATTAACGATGCATTGCTTGTCCGAAAGGTTGCGCACCTGTCAAACACGAGATAGCACCCCAGATAATCATGCAACTAGGAAGATAGATAGATGGTCTCCCCATCCAATTCAAGAACATGTTTCTGACTTTCATGAGTGTACGGCGTGTCAAGACGAAAAACAAACATACGATGGGACCTGCATGATGATATATCCGACATAGAGAATAGACAGTAAAGTTGCAAACTCGTTCCCTTTCGACAGAGGATAAGCTTAGACGGCAACTCTGCCAACATTAAATCCAACCTTTGAGGTGTAGATCTTTTTCAAATCCACGTAGTCTTGCAGCTCTAAACAAATGGTCAAGTTTGAACAGGCCACATATATCCCACTAACCCTGCATTATTGCGGTCAATCTACAAAAATAAGCATCGATCTTGAGAGACATTTAAAGAGTAAGTAGCATGAGTAAAACGTACGTAGTTCAGGATATAAATAACGACCATAATGCTCATTCGGAGGTCAATCTTGCGAAGAAGTTTCCTTTCGAGGACCAATCGGGCTTCTGTTCCTCCGAATTCTGCATCCGGATCTTCCACAAAGTGGTTATCCTGTTCTACCTCTTTTTCTTCGACGAAGTGCATCATGGTGGTAAGAGGCCGACCCACAGTGAATGATGACAAAGTTATATAGGCGTCATGGAGCTAACAAGTATTACACCAGCGACCATGATGGTGCACGCGCTGCATGGTCATTGGACTTGAAGAATGATGATCGTACAAGGTTGACTTCGTGAGCCCGGCCCGTCGGCGTATATCTGATGCCGAGTGTTAGATAACACGTGGACACGTGACTCGACGCGAACTTTGAACGATCACAATTCAACAAACAGCTTCAACGCGCCATTTCAAGTTACTACTATGATGGATCTCATCGACCCTATTATCGACGGCCTTCCCATTCTTACAGAAAATGATATCAACGCCGATGACTCATGTCCTATCTGCCTCGTACCATTCTCGTCCATTTTGTCAGATCCCGATTCTGGCGTGACCAAGTTAGATGCCTGTAATCACATCTTCTGCAGGAAAGAGTGCGTAATATGATCTTGTATTACCGCCATGCTGACGTTTTGTCTGCCAACTAGTCTGACAGAATGGGTCCGGGGCTGGGTTCGTCCTCGGCTGTTGTCGCCACCTCTTAGTTAACCGTTCTCTCCAGCATGGAAGCTGCCCCACATGTAGACATGTATTTTTAGACATTCGTCCTCCGTCAGAATCTGATGACGAGTCGTCCGATGGAGGCGAATACATACCAAACGAACACGAACACGATGAAGATTTCGACGACGTGGACGAGGATGCCATGATTGCAACAGATGAATTCAGCGACGCCGCAGAATATGAAGTCGAGGAAATGGAGGTTGACCACGTTAATGAATGGGAGAATGAGGATCAAGAAATAGATGGAGATGGATTTGAATGGGCGACATCAGAAGGAGACTTCTCATCTGTCGTAGAAGATGATGACGACGAAGTGGAACGAATACCGCGAGCATGAGGCTGCTTGAGGTGCGCAACCAGAGTTGATGTTGGTTCTGCTTTAATATTCCCGTGGTAGTGGAAGCCAGAGTAACTCGATGGAATCCAGTTTACAGTAATTGTTGTTCGCATTATTCTATTCCTGTACTCTCACATTTACATCACTTGACAGTGTCCAAAACGATACCATAATCCCGAGCTCTCAGAGCCTGCTGAGTAGATCTTCCAACTCCTGCTCTCTTCCGTCTTTCTTCCACACACCGGTGAACTTGCCGCTCCACTTAGTGCCCTTTCCACCTCCTTTGACACCCAGCCTTGCTTTTAACCCTTCACCTACTTCCCTGACAATTTTTTCATTCGAGCCAAACACAAGAACAACTGTTGTGCTTGATGGTGTCTGCGAGGATGGGGAGGAAGTCAAGACCACAACATATGGCCGATTCTTTGACGCTTCCATATCTGCAGCTGCAAATGAGATGGCTGATAATAGCCCAAGCGCATTCCCTGTATCATCGGTACGGGATACATGCTTCTTGAACAGCTTGTCATTGTGCTCTTGACTCATCTCCGTTACCAGCTTTTCCGCAATAAATTTAGCTATCTCAATTTCCATATCATCTACACGCTTTTCCGCCTTCTTTCTCTCATCTATGACTTGGGCCACACGATCTGGAACCAAGGGGGCGCCGCAGCTCAAGATGGTGGCCGTATTAGACAAAAGACTGTGAGTTGATGTCAGATGAGCAATGAAGCGAGGGCCAGAGACAAAATAAAGCCTGGCAGTCGTGGTGCTTGAGCGAGCTAGGGCCTCGGTATGAGGGAAGAGAAATAACTGAAGATTGTTGATGCTAGGAAGATGGGTACCACAGCAGCTATGGCATCCATGAGACAGCTGCAACTATGGAATCAAAGACAACGTACGGATTTCGGTCAACACCATCTATCACCACAACTCTCTTCACACCGCCAGTGTAATCCTGTGGAAGACCCCTTCCAACTGTGCGACCCGACTGGTGTATTGGAGCGTCCTTTTCCTGGTCTCGATCTAGTTCTTCTACTTCGATATGAACTTTCCTGCCCTCGAATACAAGCTTGTTGGCCTCCGTTTGGATGGTAGCAACCTCGTCGAGAGACATGCCACGGGGAACTTCAACGTAGCATGGAGTAGGATAAGCTGTGAGTGACCAAGACAGAGTAGGAAGGCCGAGTCGCGTTTCCGGCAGAGCGGAGAGAAGATGTTGAGATGTGTGCATTGACATCTATCAGTATATATGGGACGTGGCGTAACTTTTAACACTTAAGCAGTGTGCTTTACTTACATGATCGTAGCGTCGATCAGACCCCACTTGATCCAATGCAACTGTTACACAGGCACCAGGTGTGAACGCCATTAGGGCATTGTCCACATCACCGTCTGGGATTCGTATATAGTGATAGGCATGTCCACCATGTCTCTTTGCCTGTACAATATCCCATAATACGTTATTTGCCGTCGTGATGACCCCCGTATCAGTGGGCTGCCCTCCACCTTCCGGAAAAATCACGGTGTCATGAAGGATGACCTCAAGCAATGGATCGCTCGGAATCGCTGGCGCAATTACAGATTTTTTGCTGGGCTTTTTTGACGGAGCCGACTGAGGTTGGGATATAGTTGCAGAAATGACATAGGTAACGAGGGAGCGTAGCAGGGGATCGCCTGGATGGGAAAAAGTCACTACAACACTTTACTTCCGAGGTATAGAGATCAAAACAATACGTTGACAAGCAAGAATTCCGACAGGGATGGGCACCTGTGTGTCTGTGGGGATTTGGAGATTGGGAGAGATGATTCTATGATAGTCCTGAGGGATGGCTGCAGGTAGCAGTACTGCCGCCGCCATCATGGAAGAAAGCGAAGTAGGCCAGATATCGGAGCCTGTCTGGCCCAACCCTCAGCATGATAACGCCGAACATAAATATAGGACTCCATCCTCGCCGTTTTCTCATGAACAAGACATGGTACCATTTCACCCCGCAAGTACAGGCGAGAACCAGGAGTTAACTTATGGATTAGAAGATGAATCCCGCCCTCTGTTAACTCCTCCAACTTCCTTAGTCAGTTCCCCGACTTCACCTTTCATTAACGACTTCTTATCATGGGGTAGGTAAACGAACCTGGCGACTTGGATGCCGAATTTGGAGGTTCGGAAGGAAGGATGTTGCTCGAACGGTCACTTCTGCGCAAACTCGATCGACGCATGTCGATCCTTGTTCTCATTTATATCTTGAATTGTGAGTCTGCATTATTACATTCCCCTGAAGTCTAGAGCTCAGTCGGATAAGATATCGACAGGAATAATGCTGCGTGAGTCGTTCCTGAAATGATTACCTTCCGTCTCTGGAGCCGTATGAGTAGTGCAGCCAGACTTCGTGGATTTGAAGAGGACTTGCGTCTGGAAGGCAACCAATTTGCCTCTGTTCTTTCCGCGTTATACATCGGATATATCATTATGCAGATACCATCGTGGGCCCTTTTTCACATATGTTTGAATGTGGACTCTGATGGAGACATAGCAACATGTTCCTCCACTACGGCGGGAAGCCGTCGATATACTTACCTGCTTGTATGGTTGTCTGGGGTGTCATTTCAGCACTTACAGGTTCGTGTCGTCTTACTGCATTACCTGCATTGACCCTATTAGGTCGTGAATAGGTTTTACCACAAAGTCAGCTGCATACCTTCTCCATTACAAGCTGACCCCATATTCACACCCGTCAGTTTTTTTGGTGCCTTCTGGACCCGCTTTTTCCTTGGATTTGTAGAAGCTTCTTTTTTTCCCGGTGCTCTGGTACGTTAATGGAATGATGATGGGGCTACAATGCTCAAGTTGTTCAGCTTCTTATTTCTAGATGGTATAGACGAAATGAACTCTCCCAAAGAACTGCTATTCTGTACTGCGGCAATCTCATTAGCAATGCCTTTGGCTCCCTCTTCGCGTCCGCCATCCTTGACGTGATGGACGGAATTTGGGGTTATGCAGCATGGCGGTAAGTCTCCAAGATGATTTTCCTCTTAGCAGAGCCGCGTCAAAACACACTGCAGATGGCTTTTCTTTATGGAAGGTGCTCTGACGATTTTCGTTGCCATCGGTGCCATGTTTGTTCTGCCAGATTTTCCGGAGAGTAACCCAGTTTGGCTCACGCACGCTGAACGAGCTCTTGCCCGACGGAGGATGATAGAAGACGTCGTAATGAACAGTGACGAGTCCACAGGCATAGACACTCACTCTATCAACGTTAAAGACCCAAATATTGCGGGTCTAGTAATGGCATTGCAGGACTGGAAGGTATGGTGGCTAGTCCTTGCAGTTGCGAATATGACCATGTCAATGTCATTCAATGTATTCTTTCCGACATTGAGTGCGACGATGGGATACAGCAGAACGGTAACGTTACTTTTGTGTGCACCACCGTGGATATTTGCGACCGCCACTGCCTTTTTGGTTTCTCGGTATGTTTTGCCGCATCTGGTATGACAAGACTAGCTTGAGACCTATGACATTTTGGTAGACATTCGGATCAGTCTGAAGAGCGGTGCTGGCACATCGTGATTCCTTTAGTGATCGGTATTATAGGTTTCCTCCTCGCGATGTCAACGATGAACATCACTGCACGCTATATCTCACTGTGAGCTATCAAAAATCCCACATCTTTCTTGGTAGCATAAATGACCTTTTAACCAGGTTCCTGATGGCTCAGGCCTACGCAGCATATGCATGCTTCGTAGCATGGGCAAGTGGGAGCATCTCCCATCCATCGTCCAAGCGCGCTGTGGCGCTTGCTATCATCAATTGCGGATCTACAGTTGGCAATATTGTTGGCTCGTGAGCGTCCTTGTCCGTGTCAACTGTCTTAGTGTTGATGGCATCGATCGTACCTAGGTACATTTGGCCATCAGGCTGGGGACCCACTTATGCTAGATCATATAGTATTTGCATCCTGACTAGTGGTATATGTATTGGGATGTGTTTTGCTTTCCGGCGATATCTAAAGTATCTGAACCTGGACGCAGAGAGGAAAGAGATAGAGCGGGAGCAGATGAGGAAAGGGTTTAGATATTTGCTGTAATCGATAATCAATATGCTAGTCTATGGTGAGGATGCTAGTACCCTTGTAGTATCTAGAATGCACGGATATGAATCCGATATGCTAGTGAGATCCGGTAGCGGTCACGGCGCAAGTTGTGTACACGTGATGCATTCCACCTTGATGTCCAGAACCTAGGGTCATCATCGCCAGTGAAATCGTATCTGGCACCACTTTCTCCTTTCTTACTACTACCACTCTCGACGCCTTTCTTCAGGCATTCTGTGATGAATTCTCTGGCCTATCTTTCGCGCCAGTTCGACGTACTGGCTTCCGCGAAGACGCCACCTTCGACGCCTTCAACTGAACATTCATCTTTCATCGGTGACCGACGCACGTATACAGGCTCAGAACCACCTTTACAACGAGTAAATACTTGGTCGACAAAGTCTATTCTTTTCGCTCCATCTTCTAGCTTGGCAGCAACCGGTCCGAAGCGTTCCTTTTCCACCCCAGCTTTCGCCTCACTACAACGATTAGCATTACCATCGGGACCGTCATCTTCTCCCGTCCCAGAAACGCAGCAGCATCTTTCCAAACCTCATATCGAGAGTCTTGTTCGTCGAATATTCTTTATTCGCGTATTCGTACTCGTATGGGACAATCTACGCACCGCTTGGTCATCTCTAGTCAGGACGGAGAAGCTTGCCATCCAACCTTCTCCCTCGGAGAAAGAAACAGAGGTTGCGACATGTAGTGAGGATGATGGGCACATAGTTTCAGATCCATCAATACACCCATCGACACTACCGCAGACAACTCCCTCGTCTGTCAGTCTACGTGTCAGTCACATCGAGATCGATACGGATACAGAACTTTTAGACGCCAAGTCAGAACATCAAGAAACACCGAATAATTCGTTTTCTCCGTCTCGTGGTCCGTCAGTGGCCCCCCATACTTCTGAATCATCCAATACTACCTCCCGATCATCTACACCTGTACTTGCTACACGGAAAACGCCCTTCCACCTACCTAAAACCCTAGTACTTGATCTCGATGAAACACTAATACACTCAACATCTCGTCCAATTGCATATACTGGGAGTGGTAGTTCTGGTTTATTCGGTTTAGGTTCTTTCAGCTCTAGAAATAAGGGTGTGAGCCATACCGTAGAAGTAGTTCTGGGTGGTAAGTCGACTCTCTACCACGTGTATAAAAGACCATTTGTAGATTTCTTCCTTCGAACGGTAAGTAAAGTCATTTGATTGCGACTGCCTACTCGCTGATAAATCTCTTCCAGGTATCCGGCTGGTACACACTTGTAATATTTACTGCTTCTATGCAAGAATACGCAGATCCGGTCATTGATTGGTTGGATGCTGGAAGGGGGATCCTTGGCCATCGGCTATTTCGGGATGTTAGTGGCTTTTGCCTCTACTTCGCTACGACTATGCTGACTATTTACCAGTCTTGCACGCAGCTGCCTAACGGATCTTATACAAAAGACTTGTCTGTCGTGGACACTGACCTTTCACGAGTCTGTCTTGTTGATAACTCACCAATCAGTTACCGCGTAAACGAAGGTATGGGATGCCTCTATTCCCTTTGTGTTGCGCTATATATTCCATTCGACAGCAAACGGCATACCAATCGAGGGCTGGACACATGATCCATCCGATGAGGCATTGCTTGATCTTTTACCTGTTCTCGATTCCCTACGGTTCACATCTGATGTCCGTCGTGTTCTGGGACTGAGGTCCGCGGGAATCTCAACATGACATACCTTCCCCCCATAGAGTAAGGATCGTATTGTGATTACACACTTCATTCGCATTTCTTGCATCATCACTCATTGATACCATCGCAAACACTATATACAGACTTGTCGGATGTTAATTTAATTTGTACACTTTATGAACTCGGTTTCCTTTGCCGAATTGCCTTGTTAGCTCAGGCTGACGAGTGGACCTGACGTGAATCCCTGTCATTAGTATCTATAGTACATGCTGAGGTGGTAAAAAATGGTATTAAGACATGAGCCGATTGAGTGAAATAAGTAGATAAGAAATGACAAGAGTGAAAAACTACATGCTCAGGGCAGCTTGCAGCTCCCGGAGCTGTGCTTCCTCGTCGTCTTCCACTGCAACAGCTACAGGGGTTTCTGAAGGATGTGGTAAGACAACTGGAAAGAACGCTATCGCAAAGCACGCACCTGCCACTCTTGACCCTGCTGGCATATGCACAGGGGCATGATCTGCTCCGCTCAGTCGCTCGTTGAGTTGGTCTTGTTCTAGCTCGTCCAATTCTGCCTTGAGCTCCTCCTTCACAAAAAGTAAGAACGCCGACGACACTATAGTGCAAAGGACAAGCCGTACCTCATCAAACTGCTCTGTGAACATGGGCCCAGAGATAGCCTCTGCAATCTCGTTTGCTAGCTCTCGTTGTTCGGTTATAGTTGTCATTGTCGCATCCACCTTGTCCATTGTTCTAGTGCGAATGTGAGGGAGAGTCTCTACAGAGGAATCAGCATTACTTACAGATTTCCATGTATAACCTTCAGCGCGTCTGTTGCTTTCTTCATCGCTGCCATTGTCTCTGCATTTAGGTTCGCCGACTCTAGCGTATTCACTTGCATTTCAAGCTGCAATCGGGTCCCAGCTAGACGGTCTAACTCTGCCTCACTCGCCTTCTTCCGTTTCAACGCGGCAGTTGCAGCTACAATTGCTGTTCAGCCCGAGCCGATACAATAAAGCCGTCAGCAAGCGTACCATTCTTGTTTGAAACGGCGTTAGCTCTTGCTTTATTCAATTCCTCGTCGATCTTCTTTTGTAGGTGCTCCTCTTTCTTCTCAATCATCTGCAGCTGCTGCCGTAGGGTGACAATTGCATCTCGAGCGGATTGTTTAGGGTCCCGCCTGGCTCCAAAATAGCTCATAAAGCTTGCCATCATGTCCGAATGTAAATGATATACAGCGGTTTCGTGCTAATAAGATAAGGGAGTCAGTCGAGAATCGCAGCAGTTTCGCAGCGGTGATGCACCGTGACGGCGACTAAGATGATGACAACCCGATAAGGAACTTCCGATCAGACTCGGATCTCAAAGCACATAATTGATCTGCGAATATTCTACTATGTAATATTATAAGCACCATATTCGCAAACTGTAGTCCGTGTGGTATATATTTACGCCATGCAGGATATATACTCTATATGTGTAGAAGATCGTAACATTCATTCCTCCTTGGACTTGCCGTCTCTGACAATTTCGCGATATCAACAACTGGAGGTTCGGAACACAAAGTACACTTACCCCTCATCGTCACTGCGATCATCTGATGCCCCCCCACCTGTAACGACACGCCAAGCGACCCTACAAATCATCCAAAACCATATAATCTGAATGACCTGCAATAATACCTGATGTTACCAATTTAAACTAGCACTTGGGGACCACATACCTGCAACGATACTAGCATGGAGGCAAATCCAATATACGCCGCGAGCGGCATAAGAGTTTTAGACTCTGTTATTTGCGATATGATGACACGAACGAACAACACATGTCGTGTGATCAACCAGGAGATAAGAAACCACCCGAATGTCACATCGCACGCGAATTGACTGACATCAATGTAACGAATCATTTTGGCCAACTAATAAACAGTGAGCTGTCGAATCCTGGCGAGGGAGATGCACGTACTGGGAGGAAGATATCACACCAGTCCATCAGCAGGAGGGTTAAGCAGCCAACACGGGTGAAATTGAAGAAGTAGCTCGCTGCCATGAGAATGACGGTAATGACATGGTGTGTCATCATCTGGACGTGGTCCTTACGCCGCGCTTCAGCATTGAGAATTAACATTTGATGAATGTAGAATGCAGTTTGGGAAAGATAGTAAAATTTAAGAGGTCCTGGGAGAGGAATGTGTGGGTAGTCGCGCCAAAGGTCTGTAGGATCCCATATCCGCGTCGGGAGGCTACGGTGGATGTGCTGCAAGACAAAGAAAGTCAGCCAAACGCGAATATGTGGGAATGAACAACGTACAAGTCCTAAAGACCATTGAAAAGTATAGTACACGACCGACCAGCCTTGCTCTGCGAACCGAAGGACACTCCGGTGTACTTGACGAAGCTCTTGGGCACTCGGGTAAAAATTTCCATTGGCGACATGGCCATTCTGGCTGCCAACTGTTTTAGCCTCCCCGTTGATATTCCCATTTGCGACACGCAGAGCCTTCCGCTTCTTGCGAAGTGTCAGATCCCTCGTTAGCTTCCATCTTGCAAAAGGTTCAAGAACACCAAGTCTGAGTGCATCTCGAAGGATAGCCATCACGAGAATGCAGGTAATTACGAAACATATATCAATATATCCTGTGTTGTAATACTGGGCATGGGGAAAGGAATCCGGATCCTTTGGGGTATCGGTGGGATAAGACAAGGAGACGAATAGTTCGAGGTATGAAGGAAGCCGTTTAACTAGAGCATCCATGGAAGGCAAGAACACTGTTGTCGAAGAGTTGATGCAGCAATGAAGAGGCTTTTTATCAGGCGACAATAGTCGAACGTGCGAGGTACTGAAAAATGAGTGAACAATGCCCTTAAGATATGGGCAAGAGCTTGAGATATATCCCTGGACCGGTCGGGAAATTTACGAGAGGAACTTGCAGGATGCCAGCAACACCGTGAACCAAAATAGACCCAACTTTTGACGAGCAAGTTTTGTAACCCAAAAAATATCGTGGGAACAAATTTACCGCTGCCACACTTGTGAAAACGTTCGTCGATAACTGTGATCTCATGGCCTCCTCTTCAAATCAGCCAAATACCACCCTTTATGTCAATAATCTCAACGATCAAGTCAACAAAGAAGAGCTACGAACACAGCTCTATGCCCTATTCACTTCGTATGGCAAGATTATTGACATTGTCGCGTCAAAAAGTCAGCAGATGAGGGGCCAGGCTTTTCTTGTGTTCACAGATCTTGCGGGAGCAACTTCTGCCATGCGGGCTTGTGAGGGGATGATGTTTTATGATAAACCACTAGTGAGCACACATAGGTCCGCCCACATCCGTACTCAATCACCTGCATGTCATATTAGCGTATTGACTACGCCAAATCAAAATCGTATGCCACTTTGCGACGAGAGGATCCTTTATTCGTTCCGCCCACCGCTGCCAATGCAAGTTCATTTGTAACACAGAACGCGAAACGAGAAAGAGATGATGACGCTCCAAATGGAGAGCGGCATGCTAAGCGAGAGAAACCAGAAGAGGATGAAGAGGAAATGGAGATCGATGATGAGGAAGAGGCAGCACAGCACAATGATAATTCTTGTACGTCTTGGGTTATTTTGAATGTTGATGTTGTTGTCGCTTCACGTTTGCACTTCACAAGCCACTGCGCCTGTGTCTTCATCTGTTCCGCAATCATCTGCACGTCTGTTATGCAACAACCTACCCGAAGAAGTTACAGACGATGTTCTTTCGGTTTTATTCCAACAGTACGTCTTTTTTTATTTGCTACTGCCAATGATGATTTTATCTATATCCTCTAGATACCGAGGCTTCCAAACAACACAAGTTACATGGTCACCGACTGCCAACTCCGCTGGCGCAAGAGTGAAAATGGCTCAGGTGTTTTTCGAATCACCTGATCTTGCTTCTGTAGCCAAAGTAGCCTTGAATGGTTTCACTCTTAAAAAGGGTTGGGTGATGTCTGTGGACTACATATGACAATCTAGCCTGTAATGTACAAAAATGCAATGCGAAAGCTGAAGGGAGCCCAACGATGAATTTGAGAATTTACTACTTGTAGTACGGCTATCTCCGAAAGAAGCCAATTCGTTTCTATCCCGTTTCTTATTCCGTGCATTCGTCGAATTCAAGACTTGAGTCTTCTATCGTCCGGATCACTCCAGATGTCGTCGTTTTTTGGCCTGTAAGCCCATATGCAACATTCTTGCTGAATCCCTGTAATCATCATTATAACACTAGTGGGAAGACGAGGACGTTCAAGCCACGCAAGGATGTTCCTGAGGGTACGAAGCAGTATCAGCTGAGGAAGTATGCAGAAGCTACGTTGGTAAGGCCCTATCATCTTGTCATTCTCTCGCCAAAGCCACCCGATCAACGGATTTGCGACGCGTTCAGGGTTCAGGTAATCTTCGATTAGCTGTGCGACTGCCAGAAGGAGAAGACATGAATGAGTGGCTCGCAGTGCATGGTATATACTTGATCCTACGTGATGTTTCCTATGTATTGATCGTGTGTCTAGCTGTTGACTTCTTCAATCACCTGAACATGTTATACGGGACGGTCACCGAGTTCTGCACAGTCCAAGAGGCATGTCTAATATGTCAGAGTCAAGGGCTGTCGATTGACTTCAGCCTAGTGCCCGATAATGTCTTCTGGTCCACGGTTCGTTTAACGCGCATTTTTCCTTCTTGTAATTTTTGACTGTACTCTACAGATACGAATATTTGTGGGAGGACGGTAGTAAGTATAAGAGACCAACGAAGCTGCCTGCTCCGGAATATGTCGATGCTTTGATGAACTGGGCGCAGGGTATTCTGGATGATGAAAATGTGTTTCCAAATGAAAATGGTGAAGCTAGTCCCGTATCACTTGTACGCCTCCTTACTTGGATTTAGGCGTGCCTTTTCCCAGGAATTTCCGTGACACTGTTCGGACCATAGTTCGTCGCTTGTTTCGCGTATATGCGCATATATACAGCAACCACTTTGACCAGATTTGTGCTTTGGGGATAGAAGGTGCGATTTAATACCTAGCTAAAGCATCTCCTTTGATGAACGCATGCTACGCCAGCACATCTCAACACCAGCTATAAACACTTTTTCCTCTTTATCAATGAAGTACGTCCCGTTTTGGCCGTGCGTCGTGCATTTAATGACGAGATATAGTTCGATCTGGTGGACAAGAAGGAGCTCGCCCCGCTAGACGAGCTGAACGACGCGATCCTTGCCGAGGACAAGGGGCGGTGATACTTGACTTCAGAGCAAAGCCAAGACATTGTATTCTAACTATGTAATTGACGTATGAGCATTCTGACTTCTTGATGTGCAAGGAACACAACTTATTCTCAGTCGACCACGAAAGTTTTCCGTAGCAAGCAAGTAAGATGACTCATGACGGAGCGAGAATTTTAGTGGAGATCATAAATTTGAGATAAGGTTAATTATGATGCTCGAGTGGTTATTGCTACAAGACTCGGTGTCCGTGTATCGAGAGGGTCATAAGGTTACCAGTACAGATATTACGACCTGTATGCTGACATGAACTTGGATGTGCTACAAAATGAAGACGTGTATGTTGGTAGAATGGCACATGATGCAAAATGAAGACGTGTATGGTTGGTACATGAACGCAAAAGGCAGCTACCGAAAGGACGGGGCTTGACCTCAGGTTTATGCTGTTGAGGACGATGTTGAGTGTTTGTACATAATGCGAGACACTGGCATGAAGGTTGGACAAAGATGCTGGGATAAGTGAATCAGAGGATAGCATGATAACGATGATGCAGCTACGACACTGAATGTTTATATGGTTCGCTGTATAGGATTCAAGTCAGGCGGGTAGGTATATCACAAAATGGGTTGGACCAACTTTAACGAAAGACCACTGAACAACAAGAGTTTTTATTCGTTCGGCGAGGACCTGACGACATTGATCACATGTCAGATGTTCAGTGAGAGGAGTTAGAGCAGATTCCATTGTGCTCGTCGACAGATCTAACGTGGTAGAGTGAGTGTAGCCTGTGAGTGAGAAAATGAGAAACTGACCTGGTCTTGCATCCCATGCAAGGTAAGCGGAAGCCAAAGCCCATGCTCTCGTTACTTTCTTCTGATCTCCAAAGTCGCATGATGGGGTTGGCGGATGAGGCATAGGGGGAGGAAGTAAAACGCGCTTCAAGGCATCGATGCGACCAAAGTGAAGGAAAAACAACCGCTTGAGATATATAGGACCAATGTTTTCCGCCATGACATCGGTCAAAGACGAAAGCTGGAAGGAGAGGAGATGGGACGAAGTTGATACGGCAAGATCGTAAAGATCAAAAGAGGCCGACAAAGCGTACAATTCGATGGGATACAATGGGGCATAAGAAAGCAGAAGAGTGTAAAGTTGTGTTGTTTGAGTGATGTAAGATTTTGGATGGATGCCGTAGTATGGCAGTCGAGTTACAGCGGTAACGAGAGTTGAAAAGGGAGGAGAGTAATGAGAGCAGGACATTTCGTAGATTGAGTGGAGAATGACATTGAGAACGGCTGAAGTGTCTGGTATGTCGACGACTGAATCGCGAGTTTCAGATGATGGTAGTAAAGAATGCAAGTTGTTATCCGAGGCTTCACGTAAGATATGAGAATGAACGTAGAAGAAGACGGAGTCTGATGATAAAAGAATGAGATTTTGGGCAAGAGAATGAAGCTGAGCGCCAGGGTAAAAAGTGGTGGACACAGAAACCAGATTTTGTTTTTCTAGCAATGGAGAACTACTTTGTGAATGCTAAAACGAGTCAGTAAGATGGTCAAAAGTGAAGCTGTAAACGCACAGGAGGAGTTGGAAGATCACTGGGACTTTTTGGACGATCGACAGGGGATACAGGTGGTAAAGGCGGGACAGCTAAAGACTTTTCAGCGAGACTGAGAGGAGAATCTGAAACGTATTGGAGGAGATGGTCCCACTCTGCACCGTCCATGATGATAGTTACCAGACACTGCGGGCAATAGTAAAATCTATTTTTTTATATTAATGCTAAGGGCTGCAAAGTTCACATGACGTCACGCTCGATCACGATCGTTGTTTATCCTTATTTATCTGCTCCCGTTTCCCAAAATCAGAGTTGTGTAATTCCTAGCTCCAACGTTCAGCGGATGCTATCTGAGAGCAAAGTCTCGCTTACCATGTTCGCAAGTCGCTTCGCTGTAGATACTTTGTTCATCTTCTCAAGTACCTTGTCTTCTGCTACTGTCATTTCTTCCAGCTGCGTATCTGTTGCGCGTAAGTAAACTAACCCTTATGGTAAATTAATTGAGCCCTTACTGATCCGTGTTTCCACCTTCAGAACCCTTTCTTCATCTCTTTCCGTCACAAAGCTAATTGCAACTCCCCCTCGCCCGGCTCGAGCTGTTCTACCCACCCTGTGCGTATATTCCTCCGGCTCCTTTGGCATGTCCCAATTAATCACCATTGCCACTTCTTCAATATCCAACCCACGTGCACCAACGTCCGTCGATATCAGCACCGGAACAACAGCTGCTCGAAATAGTGATAGTGACGACAGTCTTTCACGTTGTGTGAGACGCGAGTGTAGCGCAGTACTTCGTATTGATAGTGATTGCAGAAAATTCGTCAAATAGGCTGCCGTCCGCGGTCGAGCACAAAATATTATCGTGGGAGGAGGTTGCTCAGGGTTGTCATCGTCTTCGGCCCGATCTTTAGCCTTCTGTTTAGACTTGGTTTTTAGCTTCCCTTTCTTCGACGGTTTAGTGGGCTCTGGAGGGGCTCGACGCATGGGGATGGTGGATTCTGGCGGGTTGCAAAGTAAATGATATAGATAAAGCTCCCGGATGTGAGATGGAACTAAGATGAAATGCTGCTTCAGGGTAGACACTGTTTCCACTCTGGTGGTATATACGTCAGCTACACGAGAAACTGGCGCCAGGAAAGCCACAAACGTTTCGGACATCCTATGAATAAATGGAATTTGTTTCCCAGGTCTTGGAGCTGCGTTTGCCAATGCTTCAATAGATGAAGTCAAAGTAGCAGTAAAAAGACTGGTCTGCCGGTCTTTTGGAAGAACACTAAATAGGTGAGCAAGGTCGGGGGCAAAAGTGGGTGTAAGAAGACGATCCGCCTCATCCAGTACCTGATCACTGTATGTCAAGATGAATTCTCTGATGCAGGATATCTACGCACCAGAAATTTGACTCGCGACAAATCCCATTCGCCACTACTACTTCGCAGATGATCAACCATACGGCCGGGCGTGGCAATGACCACATGTGGTCGGTCTCTCAGCTCCTGCGCCTGAGCCATCATGTCCATTCCACCTACTACAACGGCAGATCGTGTGTTCAACGGAGACCCTAGTACGGCAAATTGTTCTGCTATCTGAAATGCCAACTCCCTGCATAGATGACCATTGAGCTAGGATAAATAGAGTAAAAAACGCGCCCACTGGCCTAGTCGGTGTCAGCACAAGTGCATAGATTCCGTATGGGTCCACAGAGAGTTGCTGGAGAATAGGTAAAGCAAATGCAATTGTCTTTCCGGAGCCTGTTTTCGCGTTTCCTATACAGTCTCTGCCTTTCAACGTGTCAAAATATGCATGGAAATTAAATACTATCTCAGCTGACTGACCAGCAAGAAGTGGAGGTATACAAGCAGCTTGCACCTCTGTCGGTGTCCTGATCGACATAGCAGTGAGAGAAGCCTGCAATGGCACAGATATACCCAAGGTAGAAAAGGTAGTGGCAGTTGGTTTAGGTGGTCGTTGTGATATCGTTTTTGTCTTTACCCGCTGAAAATCGATGCTATCTCTTCTTCCTTGCAATGCGAATGAAATTTCGGAGTCGGACTCTCCTGACGTCGAAGACTCTTCTCCATCCGATAGAGAATCACTAGCCTCTCCATCTCCTGGATCTCTTCGCAAACTACCATCTCCCCACTGCAGTTCATTGTTCGCCAGCTCCTCCGAAACTTCCTCACCTAGTTCGCTACTCGTGTCATCCGAGTCCGAGTCCGGGTCGTCGGTTCCGAGGGGCAAAGAAATTTTCAGTTTCTTATTCGCAGGCTCTTCCTGTCTTCGTAGTAGATCGTCAGTGGTAAGCACGCGTCGCTTGTGCCCAGCGACCATGATGAAAGAATATAACCTGAAAACTTGGACTCTGGCAGATTTCAACAACAACAAATTTTGTGATTGAAGCACAGATCTTACATATGTAGTATAATTAGCTCTAGCACATAGACTCGATGGACAGTTTTAGATGACTCGGAATTCTTTACATGTACCTACTAGCTACAAAACTGCTCATTGATATATCTAGAAAACCGGGTATTAAAGTAAAAAACTACAAATAATGAGTCTGGCTCGTAGTAAGCAACAGTATTGCAAGGTGAAAAAATTGAAAATCAAACTATATCGTCGAATAGTGGAATAAATGGAAAGAGCAAAAAACATGGAAACGAGAGAAATAAAATAGCGGGACGGAAGGAAAATGTCGTGAAAGCATACACCGTCACGGTATCACGCTAAGTATCCTCGTTCCTCAGGCCTCAGCGATCGTATACATAATTGCTTCCGATGAAAAAAACCATAACCCCCTTCACCGCGCAGCTTGTCACATTCGATACTACTTTACCGGTCCAGGAAGTGATCGCTCGGTTGGATAGGGGAGTCAACAAGTCAGGATCAGCTGGCTTTATCTCACAATTTAAAACAATCACGTCGAGAGCAGAGACTGAAGAACTTGTCCAAGACACATTGGGGGAAAACAACTTTCTGTACGTTGACATATCGAAGAACTCAAGCACCATCTAACTCGGAGCAGATATTTCCGAGAGTTGAGCCACGACCGATGGTTGACTGTGTACGAGGGCTGTGCTCATCCAGTCGCCGTCGTCTATACAATAGGAAACCCGCTATTAGCCCGGACTATCATGCAACACGACATTCGTACAGGCTATACGGTTCCGTTGCGTCTGATGGTTCTTGAGAAAGTCAACGGTACAGGAACTAATGTCATATACCATCTCCCCTCCTCTGTGATGGGGTTGACCAATCATCCCGATCTCAAGGCAGTTCTGCTAGAGCTTGACGAAAAGCTGGAAAAGCTGGTATCAAGCATATCTGCAGACTAAAAATTGGAAGATCTTTTTGATTATTCTATAAAAAAACGCTATGTACAAAGTAACAGTGGTCATGACAATTACGGCGAGTAATGTATAAGCAAAAAAGATTTTTGAGTGCGTTTCATAGACTGGACGCTGAACTGCCCTCCAAAACAGGCGAATTGAGGTTCCACATATCTAACGTAGTCGAGTCGAAGGCAAAGGGGATATCAAATGAAAATGGATTCTCTTCTTCCGGTGAGAACGAGGTCATCGAAAGGGAAAACGAATCGTCCGCGTACAACGTACTCAAAAAGGACTCGGTACCGTTTGAACACAGGTCGTAAGGTTCCGGAAGGAAAAGCATCGACGATGACGCTGGCTCCGTTGGTGACATGTTCAGCGTGCTGAAGGGCAGCGGGTCACGAAGGGCTTCGGGGAATTGCGCCTCCGGATTGGAGTGCGGGCCAATAATAGGGGAACAAGAGCGTGGCGTCTTGGAAGGGGCGCATGTAACCGCAAAGGTCGCAGCTGTTGGAGTCTGAAGTGGACATGAATGACGAGAAAAGAATGAGAGAAACACGAGAAACACTACGTACAATATCAAGGTCCCGGAGAGAAGCACACAGATCTGTGGTCGAGCAGGCAGCTGACGAAGGGCGAGTCAAAGAACGGCCCGATGGTGATGTGACATCTTGTAGGAACAACGGGGTAGAGAATCCTAGGGACGTTGAAGGTCGTCGGGGAGGAGCGGGATAATGGAATTGGCTTTGTGGGGACCCGGAAGACAAAGCAAGACCGCTATCGGGCTCGGAGGATATGGAAGGCGACGAGGACATAGGCGGGCTTGGCGCTGGCTGACGGAAGGAAACGTCTTCGTACTTTAGTGCCCCAGAAAGATGCGTTTCAACTCTTGGTCGTCTTCGCCGAGGGGCAGAGGCGGGTCCAGCTAGCTTGGTGTATCGCTCCCTGATCTTCCTGATTCTATCTTCGCTATCCCCTTCATCAGCCTCAGAAAAGGAGCGATTCTTTCCTTTTGTACGCCGTGAGCCGCGTGGCGCAGGAGAAAACTTGTAGCTGGGATTTCGCCTTTGGTGTTCAGCCAACACCCTCGCAGCCTCCTGCTGCCACTGTCCTTTCTCCGCCGGCGATAAAAGATTCCAGCATTGACCAGCGATGCGACTGAGGTTCTGCTGGCGGCACTCGACGTCAGGCGGTATAACACCACGTCTTAGAAAGTCAGAGCGGAAGAGCATGAACGCGTTGGGAGGACGAGGGATGTGGGCGCGCGTTTGAGGCGCGGATGGGGATGGGGATGGTTGGTCAGCCGAGTCATTGGATTGAAGTGGTAATCGCAGTTGGTCAAAGGCGACAGAAGAAGTGCCGGTTAATGTTGACTGGAATGAATATTGACCGGAATAGAATGGACTTTCCCGCTCTACAGGTGCTTGTCCAAGGTGCGGCTGGGGTGTCAAATCAAAAGAAGTCAAAAAAGAATCCCCGAAAGCAGATGGGTGAGGTGTAAATGGGGTTGGACTTTGAGGAATGGTGTACAACAGAGGAAGAAAGTTTGCATCTTCTTGCTTTGTTGAGACTAAGAGACAATGTAAGAAGGAAGTACACGGAACCACTACAAAGCATACCAGGTGAATACATGTTCAAAGGAAGTCAAGAGTAGAGTGGCCGGGTCGACTGCGCGGATGGGTGTATTTTATATAGTAAACCACGCATTTCTTTCCTTTAAATACCCAGCATTACCGACACGTCTGCCACAAATTGTTCGCGCAACAACATCTCGCGATCAAAACGAGGCTACATCGCAATGGGATAGAGGTAATGAGCAGGAACGAGGCAAGAGCGGATGAAAGGGAAAAGAGCGTGACATGGAGTGACCAGTCGTTCAGCATGTGATGGGGACATGGAGACTGCTCTCTGCTCGGCAAACACCGTTTACACGTTTTCCATTCTGCCCATGGATGTTTGAAACGTGATCCAGCAGGGATTGGTATCAGTGGTGGACAACAGTAAAATCGGTCGGGAGTCGAAGTTCAGCTGGTGCGACCGAGCGTTTCTACCTTCGACCAATTTCGATTTGGCGCCAGACGGAGCAAGCCAAAGCTAGTTTTCGACGTAGCGATCGTTGCATGTAATCGGAAGCGGACGTGCCTCGTGTTGGTGATAACAGCGTGTTAGTGGTAACCGTGACACGAGGCAAACACGAGTTCTGGGAAGCGATTGATTGCATGACTGCGTCTCACCGTAGTAAATTATATTCATGATATATGTATGTAGATTTGTGGTCTGTAATAAAAAGAGTCAGATAACTTGTTAGACGGAGGACTTTCAACCTACTAGATACGATGTTATAGTTATATGTACGTTTCTAGTGGTCTATGTTCATCTCCTTGTCTTCTAGATTCAAGACACTCACGCGTGGTTGTTGTAACAATCTATTCCAACACAACCCATCTAGAATCTCCAGCTGCCTTTCGAACACGATTCATGATCGCTAAGCCTTCTCTATCTTCTTCTATTTCTTGTATAAGGATACAATCAACGCCATCCCGCTCCAGAGTAAGCAAGCCGTCAAATAGTCGAAATGCTGTCACCGACGGCTCGGAAATCAGTCCCAGGGGGTATTTACACCACCGAATCCCATCAGCGGCTGTTAAATAATTCCACAGCGTTGAATCTGCAGGAGCAAGCACTCCGATCTTGCTCTTTTTGAGTGATGCCAAAAGAGAAGAGATGGGAGTCGGATTAACATCAGGGGGCGGACGTGATTGAGTGAGCAGAAGAGTCACAGGGACAGATGGAGAATAATGTCGATACTTCATGCCCGGTGTCGTTGGTGCTTGCTCTATTGCTTCGTCCAAGTAGTCGCGCCGGTGAACCAAGACTCTAGGTATATGACTGCAATCGCTCAGCTCCTGGCGAAGTACCCGTTCGAGATCCTCCACCGTTACTCCTCCGGGGCGTAAGATGCGGATGTTTCCATCTTCAGATAATCCATCTACAACAGTACTTTCCAGACCCACACCGCAAGCACCACCATCAAGAATGATACTGATTTTGCCATTGAGATCGCGTAGTACATGCTCCGAGCGAGTTGGACTCGGCTTTCCCGAAGAGTTAGCACTTGGAGCTGCAATAGGAACCTTCGCGGTGGCGATCAAGGCTCTCGCAACTGTATGTGAGGGCATCCTGATTGCCACAGTCGGCTGATCTGCGGTAATGATTGAAGGGATAGAGTTGGGGCTTCTAGGAAACAAAAGTGTGAGGGCACCAGGCCAGAAATGCTTTATCAGTGCCTTGTACGCTCTTGACATCAAGTAATCCGCTGGAAGTAGAGTGTTCAACATTGCAAGTGAGGAAACGTGAACGATTAGAGGATTATCGGGTGGTCGGCCTTTAGTAGAGAATATTCTGGATGCTGCATCCGAATCATGTGCAACCGCCCCAAGTCCGTAGACTGTTTCCGTTGGGAAAGCGACTGGTTGCAAAAGATCAACAAGGTGATGTGATGCTGTTTTTATGGCAGCCAATGTCTCTGGGCTAGATATTTCTGGTTCATCTGAAGCGGGATGAAAAACAATGGCAGAAGGGTCGCAATTAAGAACCTGAGTTAGAATTCGTGGAGTCATGAGTCGGGTCTGCACGGTTCTGAAAAAAGTTGTCAACCTGAACATGACTGTTGTGTGTTATTTGGACTCAGAACTTTCGTATAAGTAGACTCGCTACTGACTACGCTTTCTGTGCATGGGTGATAGGCATGTCAAGCCCAACTCGACGAGCTGTGGCGTGTATTCTTTCTTCAGCTGTGAGATCAAATAGAGGGTTGTATCTATCAAGCAGGAGCTAGAGGGCCGTGACCATTTAGATTAAAAACATAACCTGTACATATCTTTGGCCGAACCTTGTGTTCCCGTTGGGAGCGCAAAAACAATAATGCGTTTTGAACATCTTGAAATATCCTGGCGTTGTTAGATTCTTGGGATTTCTCCACTATGACCCGAAAGTTGGACGCGACGACTTTGTTCAGTTTTCTTGGCGCAACAGCCTAATCCGAGTCCATAGCTGGAAATTTTATCAGAAGGTGGCATCCACTTACCGCCTTGCTCAGTTCTCGCAGAATATCGCGATAGACCCGAGCATACTGTGAGATCATATCGTGAAGGAAGAGACACAAAACGGCGAGCGACGCCTAACGACCCTGGCAAGTTGCCACATCCGGTCCCACGGTTCATGGACGAGTGTCTAATTTTAGATTGGTGGCCCTCCAAGTTCTGTTGCTACACAACTACTTGTTCTGAACAGCTAACAACACTCTCTGTGCATGGCATCGTCGTTTCATTGTTCTCTTAGGATGTTTGAGAGATTCGGGCAGACAATAGCGGCCCTGGTCAAAGCGACATCATTATCATCATATGTACGCTTTGACCTTATCATCTGGGTATAAGTAGCACGACGACAGGTAGTCCCCCAAGACTGCAAGTTCTACATCTCCAAATTCAAGTCGATTCAAATCTCCTGATGCGCGTACGTTGGGCCAGTAGCTCTCAGATGACGATCGGTCCGTCAAATGTTAACGATGTCAGTCCTCCACGCTGCACCGATTTCTGCTCCTTGACGCTGTTTGCCAGCCTTCTCGTCCTATGCCCATCACACGAGCTACCGCTGCTCAAAAGAAGCTCACAAAGCATACCCGTCCACTAGGTCGTATGCGTTCGTCATCTAGGCTCTTGATGTTGCAGTCGGTTGACAATGCAAAGCGCGTCTCGGTGAAAAAGGAACAAGCACACGCCACGAAGAAGCAAAAATCAGGTGATGGATATTCTTACGTCTATGTTGGCAATGTAAGAATCTCCCGTTATACTTGACCAGTCCTTACCCGTACCCAACAGATAGATCCAATTATTAGTACGAAGGATTTAGAAGCCTTTTTCAAGCCCTGTGGTCCCGTAGCTTGCATTCAAGTCCGCTGCAGTCGCGGCCAGGCTATCACCAGGAATATGCCTGTTCCATCGGAAGTTCGCACATCACGCGATAGACAGTATGCCACCGTCGAGTTCAGCGACTCGAAGGCCGTCCAGAAGGCGATTAAGAAAAACGGGAGCAGACTAAAAGGATGTCGGCTTGTGGTATGTGTCCAGCTTTACCGACCATCCGAGTTGCTCATCATGCCTGCTCAGGTGTCGGTTTCAGCTGCAGACCTCCCTGAAGTCAAAGACATCTTAAGGCGTTAGTTTCCCCTTGGACTATCCTGATGCGTTTCTAACATAACACACCAACCAGTTCGAGAGGCCCAACGTCTTGGTCTGCCCAATCCTTATAATGTCGTCGCTGGGCCTTCTCCTAGGTATGTAAATTGTTCCCACCGGCGGCGACATTGCTTAAGAACCCATGCAGGAGGCCAATTGTAGTTGAGCCCACAGAAGAAGCCATTGTTGCTCCTAGCCCAGACCGTCACCGTTTTATGGGGGTGTCTTTCGCGAAATGTATTGCTTAAGGCTCATATGAAATCCTACGTATATGCTAGTAACTATGCGTACTGGTTATATAGATATGACGACAATTTCCTTTTATGAGAAGTGGAATCTATGTATAAGTAGTAATAAGGCACGATTAGTGATTCCCAGCCAAACGATTCATAACCGATCAGTTATCAATCGCTTTCACCAGCCACCGTGTCTTTTTGGTTAGGTTTTCCTTTCGCCCCGCAGACCGTGCTGAGCTGCATGGAAGCTGTCTAGTTTCTCTCATCTCCTGCGGCTGTCAAAGGTAACATCACACTCGTTCTCATGTCAGAGGTCAGCTCATCTCGTTGCATGGCGTTCAGCGGTGTGGCTATCGGTCTTTCCTGTTTGATTGTTGCGACACACACTTGCCATCTGCCTATTTGCCATGTCCAGGAGCGGGGGCTTAAACCCTGCCTCGATGCCTTTCTTTCCGGGAGGCATTCGTCCAAGCGACGATATGGCCGGCAGTGGCTTTGGATTCCGACACCCTACGTTCCGAGAGGATCACGCTTCCCTATCGTCGCTTTCAATATCCTCCTCTGACTACCGGTCGGTGGGATCTTCGCCCAGTCCACCAACCGAAGCCCGTGATGCTCTCCACCAACAGCAATCACCGGACCAGGAGTCGCAGAAGCGATCGTCAGCCATTCGCCAGGTCGGGCAAAACCTCCGGGGTGATAACAAAACATGGGAACCGAGCGTACTTGGAAGTTTAGATACACTGGCTGAAGGCGATGGCAACCAAGACACTCCTGGGCCCCAGCTGAATGGAGTGAAGCACTCAGGTGCCTCCTCCCTTCCTTTACAGTATGGAAGCCCTGAGTGTTGTTCTGCGCCTCCTATACCTATGAATCATCGCGGTTCATCCGTTCATAGTGGTAGAGTCATGTCTGCTTCACCAGTCTCGTCGGATTCGGCCAGTCACGGTCATTTCAATCCTAGTACAGACTCGCAGTTGAGTTTCGAGGCCCAGCTCAAGGCTTCACCCATGATACACGACATTCTGGAACGCCTCATACGATGCGAATATTCCACCAGAGAGATACAGCGTGATCTCAGTGATATGCATCACAAGGTCGATTTACTCGTGGAACGTTCGATGGGTGCAAATTCTCAGCCTGAATTCAAAGACCCGTTTGCTGCTCCAAACACCAACGGATTCAGCTTTTCTTCGCCATCGTCCAGTGGACCTCGACCATCTGTTGGCAATATTGCCCCCAACCAGCCTGTTCCGTCGGATGACATTACAATGATCTCTCAGCGATTGAATACTCTGACTTCATCGGTCGGCCAATTGTTGGCTTTTCAGACGCAGCATATCCAACCCTCGGGCGTTGAAAATCGTAATCCCATTATCGGTCCAAACCCACAACAGGGAGATGTCGCTCCCAATCAAGTCATTTCTCCAGCTGAGATGTCCAATTCTGTCGTACTTGGCCACGGTTTGCCACACAGACCCGATATGAGACCCCCACTTCGAGCTCCTCACCCTCCAACACGCACTTGGTCTGCCGGCACCATTGACATGCCTATGCGATCCTCCGATCCTAACATTGGCCGTCACGATCCGATGATTCGTGATAAACGTCGCTCTGTAACGGGACTTCTTCGGCGGGAGTCGTCAGGGGTAAGCCCAAAATGGTTTTTTCGTCGACTCCTGTTGATCCATTTTTAGGCCGTGGATCCCCAAGCCGAAAATTGGATGGGCGGATCCCCTCGCGATTCTGGTCCGATAATTTCCAAGTGGGAGCAACTTGCTCTTGCTCCTGATCTTTTAAGGTCACTGAATAAATTTGGGTGAGAGAATAGAGATAGCTTTACTATCTCACATTCTGACCATCGCGTCCTTGACTCCGTTGCAGGGTCGGGCCTCCTAACAAGATCCAACAGCGTGCTCTTCCTTTCCTTTTGCGTGGCTCGGATATAATTGCTCAAGCTCCGCCGACTCAAGAGCGTATTGCTGCATATGTGATACCTGCTATACAAGTTGCTGTTACAAACATCACAGTTCGGCCACCGAATCGCGGACCCATCGTAATTATGATTTCTACGACAGTAGATCAAGCTACTCAAGCGCAACGTATGATTCGAGATCTAGGAGGGCCTATAGGGGTCAGATCTGCGTTAGGTGTGGGAGCTACATCTGCGAGCAGTGATCTTGGTCAGGAGCTCAGGCTCCTCCAACAGAATATGCCCCACATTATCTGTGGTACTCCACAGAAACTCCATGCACTGTTTACTTCTCCCGGCGGTCTTCTGGGATCTGAAGTTCGCTTCCTCGTTCTTGATGAGGTTGATCAACTTATCGCGCGCAACCTTCACGAGTTTGTGTTCAACATAGTGAAACTGCTACCTCCTCCACGCTCTCGCCCATTGCCAGCTTCTAACGCTACTCCCAGCTCTACATCACAAGCATCATTTCCTGGGAGCCCAGAGCCAAGTAATGGTGTTATCTCCCCCTTTCAGAACCAAGGTCGTAGATTCTCTGTTGTGGCACCTTCGCCTACACCGCCAGAGACCACAGCTGGGGCTGCCCAGTCCATCGAACGTCAAACTGCTCTCTTCTCCAATACTGTCCCTCAGGATGTCCTGAATCTCGCCTCTGCGATTCAGCTTCGCGAGCCTGTCAGGGTTCTTGTACGGCGCGATGGCAATGTCACACATGCAGATACTAGTCAAGGATCTCGAGGTTTGCGTCAGTTTTATTTATATTTAGCATTTACAGCCGGAGGAAGGTCCGACCCAATGGCTGTCCCACCAGGTGGCGGCCTCGGCATCATTGGTTCTGGGAGGAGTGCATCTAGTGCAGAAAGTACCCAGGCAAGGGAATGGAAGCTTGATGCGCTTGCCGATCTCTTCGACGATGTTGAAGTGACTCAAGCAATTGTACATGTCGGAGGGATGACTTCTCTTGACGCAGTGGTGTATAAGTTGGCCAGTCGAGGCCTGGAGGCTGTTCTTCTGGTAAGACTGGATGGCACTCGAGCTCCAAACCAACAGCTAACGATAATCTATTCAGCATGGCGACATGAATGCTGGAACAAAGCTAGCGGCTCTGAACAAATTTAGAAACTCTAGCTCCGCTGTCATGAGACAGCCTGCAACAAAAGTCCTTGTGGTCTATGATGTACAGGTCAAATCCCCAGAGGTATCTCATGTTCCCCTTATCGTTAATTATGGTAGGCTTCTTCCTCGTTATGATACTGCTGCAAAATCTAAGGCTTCATCCTGAACAGACCTACCTAAAGCTGTTGAAGAATATGCTCATCGGTTAATTTTGTTTTAACCTCTGCGAGTCTCTACTGATTTTTAAAATCTAGCGTATCGCCCGCCATCGCTTCCAACTACTCCCGTGCTGGTGTCGTCGTTAACTTTGTAACGGCTACTGGTGGCGATGTTGAAATGCTAAGATCAATAGAGTGTTTCTACAAGTCGAGTGTTCTGGTTCTTTTGCTACCACTATTGCTGACGAGATATCATTCTTCTAGGATTAAATGCGTGAGTTTTAAATCCTATCAGAAGCGACGCATCTTCTCATTTATCACCTTGACTCCGCAGCCTGAAGTACCTATGAGTCTACGTGATATTATTTAAATGGTGACCAACGTGTTCTTGTATCCCTATTGCACAACCTCCTCATCTGAACCCATTATCGGCTAATTCCCACTATCCCGCATAGCGCATTCGGTCTTCGATACCCTTCATTCCTACACAGAATTGTTTCCTTACGACATGCTTCCTGTCTTATTACCAAGGGTTAATAACCCGTGTTCTCCTACACTGTATATCAGACTCCTTCTCATCTGTAGTAACCGATTCGAATTCTCGTCATTCCATAGCTGAGCGAACAATTAATACTCTCATTGTACCGTCTTCACTACAGCTTGCAAGCATTCTTTGACCGGGCGAGGGTCCATCCTGCCATGCTAGGCGATAAATTTGGTTGACATGAGCAATTCTGTCAGTGAATGAGTATACGAAAGTGTGATTTTTCTTGTTTGTCCCACCAACCTTGATGGAACCGTGACATCAAGCAT
>QOVE01003530.1:0-16235 GCA_003521275.1 Tricholoma sp. MG99 | reverse complement strand
CAGCACAGGATCTTCCTCTCGTGGACTGGATACCGTATTGTCCTCAGTAGCGGATGGCTGTGGAGTGACCAGAAGAGAGATTGGAAGAACTGTGTGAGGGGACAAAGGTGCGATGATAATCTTGTCCTTGCTGCCGTCAACCACCTGCACAACCGGAGCCTAAAAATTAGATATAAGTATCTTCATCAGTACAAGGCTAGAATGGCTGGCATACCTGATCCTCCAATGGAGTAAGGTGGATATTGCTAGATTCAAGGCTTGTCTTCTCGTAGAAATCAAATTCAACTGTCAGAAAGATCGACTACAAAGAAGATGAGCCCATTATACTAAAGAAAAATTAGGAAAGACTTACTTCAACTGAATCCTTAGGAACAAAAGTCGCCACAGCTTTCTGTGCGAACACCTTGGTCATGTCCATGTAGAATACGAAGAGCTGAGGTATCTGTGAGGAAGAGTAGATGTAGATGGTGATATCATTTAAGATGCGGATGACAGACAGCCATATCTGTAAGGTATGGGAAGTTTAGTGCACTGATTGAAGGATCTTTCAGACACACGTACCGAGCTCACAACACTGGTATACTTCTGAACTACAGCGAGAGAAGTCCATGTCTATAATGCCGATCATAAGTATGCAATGACAAAACGAGTGATGATAAGACGACGAACCATGCTCATATCTGATACCACTTCCTTTGTCCAAGCTAATATCATTTCAACAGTCAGGCCAAGCACGAATGCAGAGAACACGGCATAGTTGGCACTAAAACCGCAGACCACATAGCATGATACAATAATGCCCAATGCCACAAAACCTGATAAAACTCAGGCGGTGTGCTTCACATTCTTGTATCACCATGAAGGATGTGTAGCACTAATGCAGACTACAAACTCGGTGAGATCTTTCAAAGCCACTAAAATGATCACCAGGATATTACCAAGGGATTTCCTGCAGATAATACAAGCCACAAGCAGGAGCACACTAAGAATAGGTGCTGTGTCTGTTGGGCGAGGTGGCAAGAACAGCGAGATGAATGGATGAACGTAAGTGTATTCATCACCAGGGAGTATAGGTAGAGACAAAGGCAAGCAGCTGTGTTGTGCCAGGACTAATGAAGGAACCGGTGACTGAGGCGCCCACTCGAACACTGGGTGGACGTGAGCGTTGCGGCACATCGGTGCTGGGTGAGGCGGAATAACCACAACAGGGCAGCTTGTCCTAAGCAATAAAGATATATAAGGCCATAATGTGGGAGCAGGTGAGCGTGGAGAAATAGTGCCAGGAGCAGGCAAGGTGGGAAGAGATTGGGACTCGTGGAACGTGGAGCAGAGAATATCGAGGTTGCAATGGTCCGTAGCAGAAATTAACCAGTAGATGTGAGAGAGGGCAAACCCTGTGACAATCTTGTAGCCAATGGTCGCCCGGCGAGACAGCGGCGGGGCGTCTGGAGGTTGAGGAGGCGCGACCCATAGACTGGGGCAGAACATAATGGCGATCGTGAACAGTTGGAATAGGTGAAATAACATTTTTATCATAGGTGTGCAAGTGATTTTATAACGAGCAAATGGAGGCAGATGGTGGATGTATAAGTGAGAGATGCAGAGAGGATCTTGCAGATTATTTATAGCTGGCGAGATGATGACAAAGAAACACATCGGCACATCAGGCAAGTGATCATGTGATTGATGATGATCACCAATGCCAGTTGACGTCGAGTACGACGAGTAAGATGAGAACACTGCACAAGAGGATAGCAATTTGAGAAATCGTTTATGATCTTTTCACCCAGTCATGCCACGCTCAATGCCTTGGACCAGATACGACAGCAGGGTCCGCAGCAGGGTTTAATTCCATCAACAATCCTGTTGCTTGTGTCCGTCGGCAAGTCCTCCAAATAGCACTCGGAACAGTCCATTGCCAGATCACCTTGTATATATTCCACGGGACAATGAGGGTCGTTCCTTTGTTGCGTAGCGGCACAGGGATCCAGTGGAAATGATTAGCTACACACCAGGTACCGCCATTTATGTTGTTACTTGGACTCCTGGTCCCTGGATTCCTCGACGGAGAATTGGAGATGCCATGAATTCTTGAATGACTTGATGCCAGATAACCAAGCTCCAGGTGGCCAGGCCACATTCGTCACATTCAGATACGTATATCATAGGAACCTCAGGCTAGTCATACTTCTTCAAGTCTATTAGCATATCATAGAGTCATAGACAGATCATAAAGCTTACTGTGATGGCTTTGGAAGCCCCAGTTTGTGGCATAGAATCGTTCACCGACATATGCAAGACATGTGTACCGTCCATATAAATTGTAGTAGTACATGTGTGGTAATGTGCATGTTGCACAGAAGCAGTCTGAGCAAGAAGTTACAATACAGTTGATATTCTCATAACGCATAGCCTCCATCCCAACCAAAAGCTATGCATTATGAGATATATGCATGATTGAATATGTCACAGACGTGACATGAATGTGACCCTGCCAAAAGTGTGACACAATTTCGCTATAATATAGTACCATGTACATGGTCAAGCAATGGTCAAGTGAGTATTTACTACGCTGTATTAAGGGGTGTTTCATATAAAGTAGTTTTCTAACAATGATTGATTTTGAAGGTCATCTTGCCACAATTTTGCTTCAAAGCACCATCTGTCTTGGAAGCAAAATGCCGAACAATATTGACCTGAGGCAATCCAGGCAATCCTGGGTGGTTGTCAATGTATGCATAGACCATCATTCAGTGATCATGACCTGTAAGATTTTCGTGTTGTATTGTCTGGGCAGGTTTTCCAGAGGTTTTTGGTGCATCTTTCTGAACGGGAGCCTTTGGCTGTAGCCTGTCATTGGTATGGTGCAGGTTTTTTCATGAGGTTTACAAGTGAGCTCGGGTCCTGAGGCCCATATTCAGTGATATTGTGGTGGCAGTGGCGCTCAGTGACAGGATGCATCGCCATCTGTCCGCTGAAAATACTCTCTGATAATGCATAATTTAGTTGCCAGGCCTATGCATTATTCATTATGCAATATACATCACATTTCTCTGGGGCCCACGTCGGTTCCGGTCCAAAGTCCATGCATTATGAGATTTATGCATGATTACGTTATGCGTTATGAGAATATCAACTGTACATAGCAAATAGTTGCAAAACGGTCTTCTGGCGATCGCATCGAGGGCTGGATGAATCATGCGAGTATTGCTCAGGTCCTGAACCCTCCCGTAGAAATCACAGCTTTCACTCATAACTCCTGAATATTGCCATTTACCTACACCAATCTATGACCGTGAAGCTGACTTTCGGTGCATCATACGTGCATGGGCGTCAAAGTTTTGCCCCACAGAAGGAGACGTGTATGGCATCAAAGACTTCCCACTCTTGCTCTTGCCCTTGCCTATGTACTTACAGCTGTGTTTGCAAAACATCAAATGATCTCTCACCGAAGAACATGGTTTGTGATTTCACCGGCAAGTATGTTCTCTCTCCCTTGGCATTACATAGAACTGATGAAAGATCGCCTTTTAGCATTGGATGGCAGTCCAGATGCACAGCCCGATGCCCTAGTTGCTATTCCCTCAGTAATCACCCTTGACAAGCATTACATAGAACTGATGAAAGATCGCCTTTTAGCATTGAATGGCAGTCCAGATGCACAGCCCGATGCCCTAGTTGCTATTCCCTCAGTAATCACCCTTGACAAAATACATACCCATATATAGGTTCTCCTTCACCGACCCAACTATCATAAACTTGTCATAAACAACCTGTTTTGGTCCACCACAGGATTTCAGGACAACTTCTCAACCTTGAGCCTGCTGCGGAACTCAAAAAGGATGATGCTGAACGCAATAGATACCAGCTAATGATGGTGCTTACCACTGCACAATCGCATCGGAAGGCTCTTGGACTCCGTAAATCTGGGATTATGGAAGCAGCAGGTTGTCGTGGACGCGTGCAGTTATATTCTTCATCCTGGAAGAGTGATTACTCATAGTGTGTATTGGCCCGGGTCGCTGAATAACTCGGTTTTCTTTAGCTGCTCTACATCTATGCACACAAGGAACAGTTGATCTCTCTGACCCTGTTCAGGTGCTACACCTATGTATCTTTATTCGGAGCTCGAGAAGCATTCCAATGACCCCCTCTCATCTTGGAGCTTGAGGTATGGACTGCTCCGGATGAAATCTCAGTTAGAACATGTCGTCGAACGGAAGCTACTAGTAGGGATGGTGCCAGTGGTTGCAATGAAGCTAGAGACGACAACGATGATCCCATGGACGCAGATGGATCTGACGACAGTGATGGATCTATGGATGTGGCTAGATTCGACAATGACAGCAACTAGTTCACAAAGGTTATGAAATGGCGTAATGAGCTTCGGGGCCATGACTACCCTCGATATGTTCTCCATTACCCAGGCATCTTCCCCCCTGTGCATCGTGCCTGCATCCCTACATCCATCTGATACTACCGAGAGCGGCGCAGCTCAAACGTGTTTGCTGATCATGATAGCTTCTATCATTACTATCAAGACCTAACGTCATATTCCTTCAAAAACAGCACGAATTCTCATCAACATCATTCTAACAACCCTTGTTTTGACGATACCGGCTCATACATGTCCGGTTACTCAAGGACCACTGTGATGTTTGCCCCTCTCCCACCTGATACTAAACACATCGCCTCCTCTCCCCCACACTCCGATCCACGAACCACTCACACACATGTACACAGGCGATCAGGTGTGATCCCTGTCTTCTTCCGTATGAGCTATGGATCGCTGTTCTTAACGTTGGGGGAGGGTGATTAGTGATCATGAGATGTGTATCCTTGTGTATCTTGGGCGGAATGGCCCCTGTGCCTTGTGACCTGATACAGGGAGACAAGTGGAGTGATGGCGGATTCTCGATGAGTGCATTGTCGGGTTGTGGATAGGGGGCAGATGGACATCGTGAGAGGTACTCCAGTACAACTTTAGCCTAGGCTCAGATCAAAAACATGCGTTGCCTGGAGGGTGTTAGCAGCTGACTGTGGTTGATCATGACATATATAGATAGCTCTGCTTGGAACGAGGCATGAGAGCCAGAGTTTTTAGAGTAGGAGAAATAAATCTGTCTCTCCGTTTTCGAGCGATGGGTAGTTGTTCTTACTTACCAGGGGAATAGGCTGGCTGCAGGACCTGTGCCTTTCACGATGTTCTGTTTTATCTCGACATCCGTCCATCGTCCAATCATCAGGCCATTAATATGGCGAAAATTATGAAAATTTGATAGTATGTAAGTGACAAGCAAAACAACGGTGTGCTTGGCCCGCCATGCAACAACGTAGCACACTAGTTATGTCCCAGAAGAAACCAGCAAGGTAAGCTCACCGTAAGTATGCAACAGAAAATAAATAAATGTAAGAGGATCCCAAACCATCTAGACCCACAAGAAAACACCATTGGAAGCGCTGAGAAGATCATGAAAAATTGTGAATGGGGGGAACTGTCAGCAAGAAGATGCGCTCCAACAAGCATAGGTATATGTATAAGTTTTGGGGCAGAGCGAAACCATGTACAAGCCGCAAAACATCGCACTATCGTGCAAATCGTGCAAATCCGAAGTCAGCTGAAAATGAAATCATACAATCCCAAAGAAGAGCAGGAAAAAAAACAACAACGAACTTCTACCAGTTCATGCTGCTCTCCCTCAAGATCGGCGCCGAGATCGCGGTGGGTACAACAACCCTTCTCGGGCTCGTCACTGATGGACCTGCCGCACTATCAGGCTGCCCCCCCTCCTGTCCCTGGAACCCTCTCAGCGAATCCTCCGCATAATAGAAACTCCTTCGTCTCGCCCCACCCACACTGTCCTGGTCAAACTCCCTGCCCTCCGGCCGTGCCCCGACAAACGCGTTCCCAGGGTCGGACAAGCGCCTGTGAGCCATCTCCTGTTTGCGTTTGATGGAGCGATAGACCAGGAAGGCTAGCACCAATAGCGCGATGGCGCCGAGAGCACTTACTACGCCAATGATGGCATCCTGACGCGTATTGTTACTGCCGGAAGAACCTGTACTACCCGAGGAGCTCCCACTAGACCCGGTGGCCGGCGGCGCAACAGAGACTAGACTGAAGCCAGAGTTAACGAGCTGTGCAAGCTGTTGGACTACGGGATTATTGACACCAATATAGAACTGGGACTGGGTGGCCTTGATTTCGCTAGCAAGCGTGTTGACCATGTCCGAGGGGATGAATCCCAACCACATTGTCCCAAGCTGAGCCTCGTCATTTATACTATGGTATGTCGAAGGAATGTATACCTGTAGACAATACGTTTTGACTTCGGAAGCTGTATAGTAAATTGATCAGTCATCATGTCCTAGAAATGAACCTGAGGCACTAACGATCGATGGTCAATGCAGTGGATATTATCACTGGCATGTACGCGAAAATCTGACTGGATGAGTCCGAGTGGCCGACAACAAAAGGCCAATTGAGCTGCTGTTCGAACAAGATGCTGATCAGGGTATATCCAGTGAAGCTTTGAGTAAGGTCCAACGGCCGAGACGGGTAGATCCTATTTGCAATATTTGGCAGGGGAGGGAGGGTAAGCGTAGTAGACGCAGCTGGTGAGCCAACGAGTGTGGTTGTAGCTTGATCAGGATTCGTCAGCGAGTTCAGGGTCAGAGATGGCGTCACGGACGCGACAGCCAAAGAAGTCACCGTGAGGACGAAGGACAGATCCGACGAGACAGAGAGGGAAGAAGTCGAAGTTGTGGTTGGGGTGGAGGTTGGGCTATTCGGAGAGGAATTGGTAGTACTGGTGGGGAACATGAGGGTGAGGTTGGTAGTTGGAGTATTGCTCGTTGATGAAGTGGCAGATTGGCTGACCGGCGGAAGAATGCTCGTTATCGAGGAAAGTATACTTGAGATAATACCACCAGACGAGCTTTGGGAAGTACCCGCAGGCGTCGGCGAAGGTTGAGAAAGTAAGCTCGAAAGTATTGGGATAATACCACCAGACGAGCTTTGGGAAGTACCCGCAGGCGTCGGCGAAGGTGGGGAAAGTATGCTCGTAAGTATTGGAATAATACCGCCGTTGGAAGAAGATCCCGCCGACCCTGAAGGGGTTGATGACGGCGTAGGAGAGCCAAGAATGGGGGATAATATTGGTGGAAGAATACCAGGATTGGACGAAGAGGACGAGGATGTCGGATTATTAGACGGTGGCGATCCCGTCGGAAGGATTCCAGTGACATCTGAAACAACGGGCGAAACGATGGACGGCAGGATGGACGGCAGGATACCACCTGGAGTTGTCGCCGGAGTAGGAGTTGTCGGTGATCCTGACGGTGGGGGCGTCGAGACCGCTGGGAGTATAGATGACACAACCGAAACGACGGGAGAGAGGACGGGCGAGAGGACGGGGGAAAGGATAGACGGCAGGATACCAACTGGAGTTGAAGAGGGAGCAGGAGTCGTGGAACTGCCGGATGACGATGGCGGCGTTGGTGATGGCGACGTCGGGGGCGTCGATCCTGCAGGGAGGATTGACGTGACAGCCGAGACAACGGGCGAGACGACAGCTGAGACGACAGGCGAGACGACGGCTGAGACGACGGGCGAGACGACAGCTGAGACGACAGGCGAGACGACAGCTGAGACGACGGGCGAGACGACAGCTGAGACAACGGGCGAGACGATGGGGGAAAGGATAGACGGCAGGATACCACCTGGAGTTGAAGAGGGGGTAGAAGTTGTGGAAGACGTTGGCTGCGATGCTGGCGACGAGGACGATGAAGTCGACGTTGCGGGCGTCGACGCCGCAGGGAGAAGTGAGGTAACAACACCGCCTACGCCGGATCCCAGAGTCGACACAACTCCACCTACTGGACTCAAAAGTGGATCAAGGAGACCAGGGGTCGACGTAAGAGTTGGCGTAGAAGTTGGGGTTGTATCTGTGTTTGCAGGCGTTGTGGTCGCACCCGACGATGAACTTGGTGTCGAAGACGACGTAGTAGATGAAGAGCCAGGGTTCAACAATTGTCCCCCTAGAGTCGACACAACTCCACCTACTGGACTCAAAAGTGGATCAAGGAGACCAGGGGTCGGCGTAGGAGTTGGAGTAGAAGCTGGAGTAGAAGCTAGAGTAGAAGCTGGAGTTGTATCTGTGTTTGCAGGCGTTGTGGTCGTACCCGACGATGAACTTGATGTCGAAGACGATGTAGTAGATGAAGAGCCAGGGTTCAGCAATGGTCCGCCTTTGAAACGATGAGCATCTGGGGTGATAATACACGAGGTGAAGCATACCCAATCCAGACAGTAATTGAGACAGCGGATCCTGCCTCAGTTGTAGCCTATGCCTTGCAGGCGATGAGCGATGAACATGAGATCGAACTGGAGAAGAATGGCCAGCTTCCGCAACAAAAATGAAGATGAAAATGAAATAAATAGCAAAGAGCCTATTTTTTTTTGAAGGCATATCTGTCTAAAGAGTGCTGTCGAGCAGGACGGCGAGCAGAACTGCGAGCTACCTATGGATTGAAATCCAGGATAGCAGCCAGGATAGCAGCCAAAGGGAGAACGAGCGTGGAGGTGTGCACTGGTATGGCACAACGGTTACGATGAGAAGAAACAACAAATCCGCACAAGTCCGTAACGCAAATTGATCGTCTCAGTTTCCATCAGTCACATCAGCCCGCCGTTTCGTATTTCAATGCAAGCCTAGGCAAGCGTTTCGCATTCATTATACAGCTCGTACTCTACTCAACATGCTTTCCCGAGCAGGTCCAACTCCAATCCATTCAACAGGGACCCCCAGAAATTCTTCTATAAACTCGATGTATTTCTTGCAATTATCCGGCAACTCCTCATATGAAATTATTCCTGTAATCGGCAGTCGCCATCCTGGCAATGTCACGTATTCTACGACCACTTGGCCCAGAACGTCAAGATCGGCTGTCAAAAATTTGTTATTTAGCTCCATCAGAAGCTATTAAAAAACATAACAGAAACAAACCTGGGAATCCTTGAAGCTCTCTCCCATCAACAAGATACTTTACGCCAACTTTGATCTCCGGCAACTCGTCCAGGACATCCAGCTTCGTGATGTTGAGGCTGTCATATCCATTGATTAAACATGAATGCTTCAGGACAATCAAGTCAAGCCATCCGCATCGCCGGCGTCTGCCAGTGGTCGTCCCGTATTCCCTGCCTACTTCCTGGAAATGCACGCCCACATCCTAGTAAATTTCTCATCAGAAAACAATTCAAACAAACATCAGCAATAAGTCGGCAAACATTCAGCTGCTCAGTGGGAAAAGGGCCCCCGCCCACCCTCGTCGTGTATGCCTTCACCACCCCAATAGCCTTGCCGATCAACTTCGGCGGGATACCGAGACCAGTGCAAACACCGCCAATGGTGGTGGAAGATGATGTGACGAACGGGTACGTCCCAAAATCAATATCAAGCATGAGGGCGTTTGCTCCCTCTACAAGCACGCGCTTCCCGGAGGAAATGGCATTGTGGATATACATCAGGCTGTCGATAACATAAGGGCGGAGTCTGTCCGCAAGGGCCTACCATAGAATTTTAGCACTGATTACAGCCACAGCATAAAGATGAAAGAGACCTTGTATCGCAATATCTCTCCCTCTGTATCATATTCAAAATGTCCGTATCGCTTAAACCGTCCCTCTACGAGTTTTCTAAATTTCTCCGCAAAAGTTGAGTCGAACAGATGATGCACCCTCAGGCCAGAGCGCGATGCCTTTCCTGAGTACGCAGGGCCAATGCCTTTCTTTGTCGTTCCGATACTGAAAGACGATAGATACCACGAGTCAGCACATCAGAAACTGAGGCATCCCGTAGAAATGCACCTGGAGCCACCCAGTTCGACTTCCTTGAGTCCGTCCACGATCTGATGAAAATCGAACACCAGATGTGCACGATCAGAGATAAATATCCGATTAGTACAATCTAGACCTGTGTTTTACAATATATCTTTTTTTTAAAAAGGGCAAGGCCGACGGGATATGAGCATATGTACCTTGAGATTCCAAGGCATCTAATTCTGCAAAAAACGACGGCAGGTGCACAACGAGGCCAGAGCCTATCACACCCGTGCACGTTGGGTTGACGAGCCCTGTAACAATTTGTTAGAAACAAAAAACATGGTTTCATGAAACCTCACCGCTAGGAAGTAGATGGAATGCAAAAGTCTTCAACACTTTCTCTGGACCGACAGGCACCACAATGGTATGTCCAGCATTGTTGCCGCCTGCACAACGTGCGCAGACGTCCACTTCCGCCGAAAGAATGTCGACCAACTTCCCTTTGCCCTCGTCGCCCCACTGCGCGCCAAGCACAACCACGACTGATTAGTGATTATCATCAGGGGCGGAAATGAAAAAATTAATCTGAAAAAGTACAAACCGCTCATAGTCGCTCGTAGCTGCTGACACGCTCTAGATCTACAGCTGTGAAGAACCGGCCTCTCAAAATGTACTTACGGGGAAATGTGTCGCAAGAGTGGTGGAACGATAACGAAGATTAACAGAAGATGATCGGGTTAGGGTTTGATTCCATCTTGGACACTGCCATCGTGCGTTATGGCCGTGTTTCCTTCGAGGCCACTCAAGGAGACGCCCTTGAACCAGGCTATTAGAAGATATCCCGCCTTATTTGGGGTCCCATTCGTGTTGATCATGGTTGGTGCCTCATATGGGCTATCAACGTTCACACAGACACGGTATGACATGCATGATCAGAAAGTCAAACAGGTATATTTCTTGGGTGTATCATAGAGGAGGATCGGCTCAAGATGCTCCACCTCAGGTGACGAAGGAGCAAGAACTCAACTTGGACAGGAATAGGAAGAAGTTCGATATCCGAGAGGAGTACTTTGTGGGTTTACTACGGCGATGCTATGGACACTTGCTAATCGTGGCATACAGCGTCTAAGCGCGGCCGCGAACGAGGACTGGGAGCCCAAGCGGATACAACGCCCGAAAGGTCTACCGGAATGGGGTGTCCCTCCGACAGAACCCCCGTCCCAGACAAAAGATCCGTAGGGTTCTGTTTCTTTTTACTTGGGACCTTCGTTTGTCGGGCATTAATCTCTGTACTTGTCTTGTCCTTATTCGCTCAATTAATATACTGTTCCGGGCCATGGTAAACATGGCAGCTTTCAAAGTTGTCATTTGATGGTCTATTCAGACGCTAAATCTCAGGCCGAATGGCGGAGAAAATTTACGGCCTTCTATTGCATGTAACGTCGCAAGTAGTAGACACGCAGGCAACCGTAGTCTATTAGGGTGTTGCATGTTCAATGTACCGATTCTTTTGCAATCTGCGCTGCGTATGGGTTACGAGGATCATTACGGTACTCGACCGCTAACAGAAAACCATAAGCCCAGGTCACTCGAAACTGAAAGAGCCATGACGTACATCGAACAGCGCTATCCTGGATGCTCGAGATGGCGTACATGACGACGGAACCTGCAACGAAGAAGGGCCACAGAGGCTTTGCAATCTGTAATTCGAGTCGTAAATGCGCATTGAATGGAGTGACATGACAGAAGAAGACTTGCGGGTGTGGGCCATTTACGGAGTCCGAGGAAAGCCATTGCGAATTTTAGGTAGAGCTTCAGATAAAAACGTATGAAAAAAATATTTGTAGAGTTGGAGGATACTTACATCGAGGTCGAAGGTCAAACGTAGCGGATGGATTCAAGGAACTGTTGTCGGGGAAGACCGTATGTGTCACGTGAAACATCCTGCCAGTGATTAAGTAAGCCCCCAAGGTGTACGGTACTCGGCAGAGCTATGCATGCTTTACACACGACAAATGGCGACATTCATGAGCCATGTGCACTGTACTGCAGGTATTGACAGTTGGAGAAATATTACAACGCTCACCAATTGTGCCTGCAACGTTGGCGTTGCATTTAGCATGATCTCGACGCGACGCGTTCATTACGTAATCAGATTCTTTCAACTTGAACTCCAATGGCGCACCTTCGTCGGCTTCCTCAAATTGACCTTTCTGCTGTCCTTACTGAACAAAATGCTCAAATGGACCTAAGGCTCGAAGTCTATGAATCTTCTACGCGAAATTTTCTCAAGGCTGTCTCGAATTACAAAAATCGCGCCGTAGCTACCATCTCTGCTCGCCGCGCTAACCAGGCGACGGAAAAGAAGAAGGTCCTAGACAAGACGCAGGCTGTGGAGGCCGAGACTATTCAGTGCAAGCTGAAAGAAATAGAGTTGGTTTCTGGTACGCCACATTTGATCATCTGTTCGGCCTCGCTCAAGAGCTTTGTACAGACTTGGAGCGGGAGAAGGAGGAAAGGAAAGACGCAGAGTTGTCTGTTGCTGCTTTTAAACGACAACTGGCGTCATTGCGGGAAAGATGTTCCTCCATCGAAGCAGAAATTGAACAGTATCGCGCGATCACCGCAAACCTACGAGGAGGTCAGTGACTATGTGACCTCTTAAGTTGCCGCCGTTCTTACCACTCACATAGAGAAGAACAAGGAGCGCTTGACTCTCAACACACAATCTGCCCGTGTTTCGCCAGAACTCAGTGCTTGCGAACAGCGATTGTCATGCATAGTTGAAGGAATCAAGAAAGATCAACTGCTCATACGATTCTCCCAAGTCGATCCATCCGAGCCAGAACGCGAATTCAGTCTCGTTATTGATGTTTCAGATCAAACATATAAAGGCAGGTGCAATTGTAATATCTTCGGTAGCTCAAACTCACGCAACCCCAGTATTGACATCTTCGCCACCTTTGCCCTCGCTGCCAATATTGGTTGACTCTCTTAATAGCAATCGAGATATTTATTTCTTCATAAAGCAAGTTCGCACTGCATTTGCTACCCAAGCCAAACCAACTCTCTAGTCAAATATATCCATTTTTACATCAGTCGGTTGACGCCAGCCTAAGCCTCGGATGCTACTCATAACCTATTCAACTGGACACTGATATCCCCTTTCTTCAGAAGGACGTGGATTCTGAGATTGAGAGACAAGTATGTATGTAGTGCTAATTGACTTATAGCTCCAGATGTAGCATAATTTTCCTCGCTGCTATGCATTATCTTGTTCAACCTGGAGTAACTCAGTGATCGCTGTCGGAGGTTTATCTTTCTCAAGCGAGACTTGAATACCCAGTGAAGATAATTGGCTAAGCTCCTCGAAAAATTCGACTTTGGAGGATCCGAAGGGTCCATGTACGAGATCTAGAAATGATAGTGTTTTTAATTGTGGAAACACATTTCTTACCCACAATGGAACGTTAACAGCTTCAGTCCCTACATCATGCACAGTGAGATGAAGGACATGACGGAGTTTGATGAAAGTTGGCTGGTCGCTGCCTATGGTAACCATGGAGCTGCCGATATACGACATCCAGCTCGACGTAGCATGTCCCTTATTCAGTGTAAGAGAAAGATAATGGATATTCGGATGGCGGGATATGCTGGCAAAGGCTTGCGTCATTTCGTCCCGATTCCAGAAATAATATGGCTCCTCATCCCGCGACCCCGAGCAGTCTGTGAGTAAATGTACGGTGTCAAGTGCTGGAGCAATGTCCGCGAGTGAAAGTAGCTTGATTATGAAGCTGGGCACGGCTTCTAATTTGGTTAACTTTGGCAGTGGGCACAGGTTGACCTTCCAACCAGAAAAGAAGAAAGTCAGGCGAAGCGAGGTGAGCACAGGATGTCGGCGAATGCACGACATAGTGTCTAGGAATTGATTGGAGAGACACAGTTGAAGGTCAGTGAGATACGGAAGCTCCGTGGGCGAAAGCACCGCCAAAGCCGTAAGATCATAACGATCGTAAGTGACGAGTTTCAATGTATTGACCGGGGAATGGGACAAAGATTGAACTACCCAGTCCAATAGCCCCCCAAACAGTGTACTCCCCGTCAACAACGTGACTTCACGAAGGGTATGCACAGGCAGAACTGGCAGTCGCCTGGCAGCTGTCCCGACTAACGAGGGAGGGATCAGATCAACGATCTCCAATCGGATACAAGATTTTCCCTGGAGAGAATTGAGAATAGCTAATAACGTCTTGTTGAGTTTTCCCCAGTTTGGATGTGTAGGTTCCGGAGGACGAAATACATTACACGATGTCCGATGCACGGTGCGGGTGAACTTCAGGTGTACAGCCGACACGGAAGGTAGCCACGAGATGAGGTCCGCCACTTCCTGCATCTCCTGGATGAGATTATCGTCCGAGAACTTGCAGTGAAGCGTTTGGAGGGGTTGCAAATTGAAAGATAGGCGAAGCCCCTTCAGGTGTGTGAATGGGCGCTCGAAAGGGAGCTTTCCTAGAGTCAGGGATGACTCTTTGTCGGGTTGGAAATTTATATGGTGGAAGTACAGTCGGATGGCAATGTCATGAAGGCGATTACAGACACATGCGATACTAAGCAAGCCGCAAGGATAGACTTGTTTGATTATGATAGTGAGCAGTTCGTTTGGGAGGCTAGTAATTGTAGGTCGGCCTACGTCCTTCCCTTCTGGTTCGTCTGCTAGAGACATCCAAGAAGATGTTTCAAGCAGGAAAATGAGTAGTTATTCTGCAACGTTCAGGTTAGCTGAGCGTATACAAGTTTTACTGTTGACACTTGGTTGACTCACAGAGACAAAAGAAAGCGAGTCGGAGGCTTAAAATTCTCAATGGGCGCTCATGATCGATGATCAACTGTAATAGGGCCGCGGCGCCCCTATTATCATGTATAGTTGTGGTACTAGGGATCAGTCACCAGTCTAACTTCAGAGACAAATCCTATTATTCCTATCTGTGAGTCTAACGAATGGAAGATTGCACAGAGTAAGTACAGGCTGGCTCTACGTCGACGCGTCATACCTAACCTGATTGAGGTCCACAACCGAGAATCCTTCCACTGTCATCCTACCAGCTCCTGTCGATCCAAAGTCCCTGAATCTCTTTCGCTCCTTTCAATTCAAAGTACAGAAGCACTTTGGTCATCGATATTTTGGTGGTCGTGTCATCCGACTGGGAACGGCTACTGTCGTCAAAGTCGGTTGCCAAGTGGGGGAGGCCCAAGCAATGGACTTTGTGGGCAAGAACACTAGTCTGCCCGTTCCTCGTATCCTGCGTGTCTTTTCGGACAAAAGGAAAGGTCCATATCTTGATGGAATGTATTGACGCTCCCCTCCTACACGACTGCTGGGAAGGTATGTCGCGGGGCGAACGGAAGAACATCGTCATACAGCTCAGCGATTTTCTTCGTCAGCTTCGCGCGTTACCATCTGAACTTCATGACCGTAGGCAACGGAGCGAACCATTTGGTCCATTCGATACCATCAATCAGTTTCACCAATTCATTGGGCTCACATACCTGCGAGAACATACTGACGACAGTGACGGGTTTCCCACATTTCAACCTCACTTCGAAAAGTGCGCCGGCCGTGCTTACGGCACTAGATTCACTCATGGTGATTTTGCGCCTTATAACATTATGATCAAAGGAGGAAAGGTCGTCGGAATCATTGATTGGGAATGTGCGGGGTGGTATCCGGAGTACTGGGAGGCGCCGTACACTACCCGCTCCTGCAGCAGTCTGCTGACCGAAAGCTTTTGGGACATGATGAAAGATGAGATGGACGCGTATCTGGATGAACTTGAAGCGGAACACTGTATTTCTAGTTTTTTTATTCGATGATACCATTTGGTGAATGCACAAACAAGGCTACTAACACCGAGGCCTGAGTCACAACACCTCTCGAGCCTGAGTTTACAGAATCGACGAAAGTGACGGATCCCGAAAGACGCACAGTTGACAATCCAACTTCGAACTCGAAATATACGCATAGATTTACAACATGGACCAGGATGTAAGTTAAACAAATGTAAAACTTTTTCTAAGGTACATGAAGACGGAAATGACATCGACTCATCTATCATGAACTTGGCCCAGGTACCCTGATATTGCCAGTCGCACCAGCACCATCTCCGCCTATCTCCTTCATGTCTACTTTCAGCGACCCATCGAGCTCGACGACGATTTGGACTTCTACCAAGGTGGTCCATTTGCCGGCATCTTTCGTTTTTCCCTTCACTTTTATCCCAAGGAGTGCGTCGGCTACGATAGCGCCCAAATAAACCTCCTTGCTGATTACACGATGCTTCACCTCCAATTCCTCCTCTTCCTCCTCTTCCTCTTCTCCATCGGCTGCATCCCCATTCTCTAACTTCGGTGGTAT
>QOVE01003515.1:0-10242 GCA_003521275.1 Tricholoma sp. MG99 | reverse complement strand
CAAACTTCATCAAGCTCTGCTCTCGTCCAGCAACAGCCTGAGCCTTCGAGAACATCAACTCCGAATCCCACTAGTGATCCTGCCTTGCCTCTGGTGCCTCTCGTGGACCGCTCTGATCTCAATGCTTCAGAGGATGGCCACAAACTTGTTGCACCTCCTGAGCAGTCACAATCTACTAGCACTGTCAGGAGTTCTTCTACCATGGATATTACATCCAAGAATCAATCAATCAATGCTCACAAAACTGTTACATCCTCTGAGTCTGCGAACACTGCTGAGATTCCCTCCTCCATTTCCAGAGTAAGAGCTTTTAATGATTTTACAGGTGTGAATTAATAATGTAAAAGCAGACTCAGCAACTTCAGAACTTTCAGGGTGCAGTAATTGGTGGTGTGTTTCTAGTGTGGCCTAACATGTTTGGAAACTCATGTTTAAATAATTAGAGGCTATAGATGTTGGCTCTGGCAATCACATTGTAAACATCCATAACTGTAAGAGTTAAAGATACACCCAGGTATATATCTGACAAGTCTGCAGATGGACCTTCAGAAGCTCCAGCACTGATTTACAAGACAATGCCTCCCTCTAGTCCAAAGTTTGTGGGATATGAAGATTATTTGCACATGTTGGATGAACACTTTGTCCTACAACCTGCCCATGGACAGTCACGACCAACCTTTGTTTTATATGGAGTTGGAGGAGTTGGAAAGACTCAAATCTCTCTGAGATTTGCTGAAAATCTTGCAAAGAAGTATGTCATGATTACTTTCAGCCTCAGAAATCAAATTGAAAATATATGTATTATAATCTAGGTTGTCACGCACCGATCTTTGGCTGCACGAAACCCGTCGCAAACCCGCGGATCACCGACGAGATCCATCTGCAGACCATGAAAGGGAAAATGACTCATTGTGAGTCATTCAACCAAAACAGCAATAAGTAGATGTTTGGAGAAAACGTTATACGCTTCGGGAAACCGTGTATATCCAATGTACATTAACGGAAAATAACATTATAAGTAAATTGTAGATAAACCCAGAACATTGTAGATACTATGTAACTAGTATATAAGCTCAGACTTTAGGTCAAGCACTCCAGTTCGAATATTGTAACGTTAACCCACTCGAAAACCTACACCTCTTGTGCTTGTAAACTCGACGCGCATAATCATGGATTACCACACATTTCCGCTGTCATCCATCTGAACTTCGAAATCAGGGAATATACGCTAGTCAAGAGAAGGGCGCAACTTCTTACAAGTTGAAGCCAATTCCTGTTTGTCCCCCTTTGGAAACCCGCGCATTTTCCGATTCTAGTACGTTTTGACTCAGCCTTAACAGTATATTCGAACTTCCTATTTTCTTGACTACCCGACTCTCTGAATCATTATGGTTCAAACCGAAACAAAAACATCTCAAACCACTCGAAACTCACAACGTGCTGGCTTAGCCGCACAAACCCGTTCATCATTATCTCCGGCACGACGCACCACTACCACTTTCGGTACTTCTGCACGTGTCATAACCGCATTCCGGCCGATAGGTTCTGGAGCAGAATCTATTAGCACCGCACCTATACAACGCGGAACCCGCAAATCACCCGACAATATGGAGATCCTTGAGGAGAATCGTGAAGTAACTCCTTTGGATTACATCGACGATAATCAGGATAATCCCGAGCAGCCGCCCGACCCAGAACCAGAAGATGGTGATGGAGGTGACAGTGGGGACCCACCTGATGATCCTGACGATAACGACCCCGAGGATAACGAGCCTGATGATGAAGAACCTCGAAACGAAGGAGAGAGGTTCTTGCAGGTCATGGCTGACCTAGCTGCTGGCATCCGTACTATGCGCCAGCCCCAACCCACCGCCAGACCCGAAAAGGTGAAGGTACATGAACCCGACACCTTTGACAGCGCAGACCCGTGCAAATTGCGAGCCTTCCTTGTTTCTTGCAATTTACACTTCCGAGATCGACCTCACGTCTTCTCTTCTGACGAAAAGAAGATACTATTCATACTCTCTTACCTCAAGGGAGCAGCCATTAATTGGTTTGAACCCGGACTCATGGACCCGACAAATAGCGCACATTGGATGTGGGATTTCCCTGCATTCATCAATGAGTTAGAGTCCAATTTCGGCCCTCACGATCCTGTAGGGGATGCCGAAAAGGCACTCAATGAACTCACAATGAAGGAGAACTCACGCATTGTTAAATACAATGTAGAGTTTTGGAAACTCGCTTCAAAACTTGATTGGAATGAGTCAGCACTTTGTGCACGCTATTTCCACGGACTTCCGTTGCACTTGCACACCGAAGTTCTTCATGGTGGTAAACCCACTACACTTGCCGCCTTACGTTTAAAGGCACAAGACACCGACGAAATATATTGGATGATGAAGGAGGAAGCCAGCCACGAGAATAAGGCTCCTTCCAAGAAGGATCACAAACCTTCTGACCCCAATACTAGTCACAACCTGAAACCCACCCATAATGATGCTTCATCATCGGCAAACCCATTGAAACCCGACTCTAGTAACAAGTCCAAAAGTTTTAAGGAGAAAACTAAGGACTATACTAAAGTAGGAAAAAACGGCAAACTTACCAATGAAGAACGAGAATGCCGAATGAAGGAAGGCCTTTGTCTCTATTGTGGAGAAAAGGGTCACGTTGCACATGACTGCCCAAAGTCTAAGGCAGCCAAAGGACGTGTTGCTACTGTTACATCCAGCGGATCCACGACGGATCCCGCGGATTCAAAAAAATAGGTCCGCAACCCTCTTGAACAAGCTACTCGGGCTGAGGGTTGCATTGACCTTGACCGCATAGCAGCATTTGTTCGACTTAACACATCCGCTCTTTCGGATCCCGACTCACTCTTTGTCACCCTGAAAACTACTTTGGACTTAATCATCCGTACACTCATCGATTCCGGTTCCTCACATTGCTTCATTGATACAACTTTCATCAAGACCCATAGCATACCAACCATAGCGGTACCACCCATGGGACTCCAACTATTTGATGGAACTTGCAATTCTATCATTTCGCAAATGGTCGAAATCCTGCTGGTTTTCCCGACTGGTGTTACACTAGTCATCCAGTTCTATGTCACATCGCTCGACTCTTCCTGCTCCGCAGTTCTTGGTTATAATTGGCTGAAACAATACAATCTGTTGATTGACTGGTTTACAGGCCATATCAAATTCCGTTCTGCCCCGCATAGAGGTCCAGCACCCAAGACGTCTACAGGAGAAGCAGCCTTGCTGCCTGATCCATCTGAATCTCTGTTAACTTTTTTGAACCTGCGGATTCCCGTGACAAACCCGCAATCTGAACAACCTACCGCATTCGAAACACCACTTGAAACCACTTCTCCACCGCGTATAACTCTGATTAACGCTCCTGCCTATTTGCGCGCTACCTGTACAAAAGGTTCTGCAATATTTCAACTTGCACTCCATAATGAATCTGCCTATGGAAAAGCCACGCATTCCGATACATCTTCCGTAAACCTTTCCAATGTGCCAGAAGAGTACCACACTTTTGCTGATGTCTTTAGTAAAAAGAAGGCTGATACTCTTCCTCCTCATCGACCTTATGACTTGAAGATCGAGTTAGAGGATGGCTCATCATTACCCCACGGATGCATGTATTCTTTGTCCCCATCGGAATTAGAAGCACTTCGCGCGTTCATTGACGAAAACCTTACTAGCGGTTTTATTCGTCAATCTAATTCTCCTCACGGAGCACCTATACTCTTTGTCAAGAAGAAGAACGGAGAATTACGGCTTTGCGTCAATTACAATGGCCTCAACAGAATCACAAAGAAAGATAGGTATCCCCTACCTTTGCTTTCTGATCTGTTGGATACCCCAAAGAAAGCCTGTGTGTATACTAAGATTGATCTTTGCCACGCTTATCATCTAGTGCGCATTGCCGATGGAGAAGAATGGAAAACTACTTTCCGCACCCGATATGGATCTTTCGAATGGTTAGTCGTACCATTCGGTCTCTCAAATGCACCCACAACTTTTCAGCGCTTCATGAACAACATATTTCACGACCTTCTGGATGTCTGTATTGTTGTCTACCTCGACAACATACTAATCTACTCTGAAGACATGGCTCAACACCGCGAGCATGTTAAAGAGGTCCTTCGGAGGTTGCACGCAAACGGTCTTTACGCTGGAGCACAGAAATGTGAATTCCACAAAGATACCGTTGAATACCTCGGCTTTGTCCTCACACCCGACAGCTTACACATGGCTCAGGACAAAGTACAATCTATTGTAGATTGGCCTGAACCACGTAAGGTCAAGGATGTACAATCCTTCCTCGGCTTCTGCAACTTTTACCGCCGCTTTATTCACGGATATTCCGAAATTGCCGTACCCCTCACGCGGTTAACCCGCAAAAATGCACCCTGGAACTTTGACGAGAGAAGTAGGACGGCTTTCAACCGTCTCAAGGAGGAATTCACCCGCGCACCTATACTCACTCATTGGGTACCAGATTCTCATATGATCGTTGAAACAGACACCTCGGATTATGCCCTTGCCGCTATTCTATCCATCTATACACCTGATGGAGAAATTCACCCTGTTGCATTCCACTCCCGTTCCTTTAATCCCGCAGAATTGAACTATGACACCCATGATCAAGAATTGCTTGCCATCTTTGAAGCCTTTAAGCATTGGCGTCATTACCTTGAAGGCAGTGCAACACCCGTTGATGTGGTTACTGATCACAAAAACCTGGTATACTTCGTGACCATGAAGCTGCTTACTCGGTGCCAAGTGCAATGGTCTGAGTACCTCTCGCAGTTCAATATGATTATCCGCTTCAGACCTGGGAAACTAGGAGCAAAACCCAATGCTTTAACTAGACGATGGGACATCTACCATAAAGGGGGAAATAGCGACTTCGCCACCGCAAACCCGAGCAATTTGTGACCTATATTCACCAATGAGCAACTTAGTGCTTCATTACGGGCTACCTATTATGCCACTCCAATCATTCGATCAGCCATTATTATGGATATTGAACAACTCCATAATACCATTCGAGAATCTTACACCCTTGATCCTGTCACCGCCGCGCAATTCCTGCGCATTTCCGACCCTAGGTGGACTATTGATGATAGTGGTCTATTGCATCGAAATGACCACATCTATGTTCCAGATGCTAACGACCTTCGACTCAAGGTTTTACAATATAAACATGATCACATTCTATCGGGACACCTCGGTCAAAACAAGACACTCCAGCTTATACAATGAGAATATGTATGGCCTAACCTTCGAACATTCGTACAACATTTTTGCAACTCATGCACTACTTGTAAACGCTCTAAAGCACCCTGACACAAACCCTACGGACTACTGAAACAACTCCCGGTCCCAGAAAAACCGTGGAATTCCGTGTCCATGGATTTCATCGAGCATTTACCTGCATCATCTGGCTATACCTCTCTCCTTGTTGTAGTGGATTGACTTTCCAAGCAGGGAATCTTTATCCCGACTGTGGACAAAATCAATGCCCCACAACTTGCAAAGTTATTCGTTATCCACGTTTTCTCTAAGCACGGAGTACCGTCACATATTATGTGCGATCGCGGTTCTGAGTTTGTTTCCGCATTTTTCCGCTCTTTAGGACAAGCCTTGGACATGAAGATTCACTTCACTTCTGGCTATCACCCAGAAGGAGACGGGCAAACAGAACCCTCAATCAGACCCTAGAGCAATACCTTTGAATATTCTGCAATTACCAGCAGGATAATTGGTCTGATCTCCTTCCCCTAGCCGAATTCACTTACAACAATGCCCCAAGTGCTACCACGGGCATTTCGCCATTTTACACAAACAAGGGATACCACCCTAACATCACTGTACACCCTGAACGCGAAATTGTGTCGCAACGCGCCCGCGAATACATTGTGGACTTACATGCACTACATGAAGAGCTACGTGCACAAATGACCGCCGCACAAAAACGCTATCAAGAACCCATGGATCGCCGACGGCAACCTGCCCCAGACTTTCGCGTAGGTCAGAATGTCTATGTCAGTGCAGAACACATTCGCACTACTAGACCATCCAAGAAATTATCTGAGGAATACCTTGGACCATTCGAAATTATAGCCAAACCCAGTACACACTCATTTACCCTATGGCTACCCGAACATTTGCGTGCTATACATCCCGTATTCCACGTATCACAGCTGGAACCCGAGACACCTAATCAAATCCCTAACTGAGATCAACCCGTGCCACCACCTGTCATGATCGATAATGAACTTGAGTACGAGATTGCAGAAATCTTGGACTCCAAGATCGATAATCAAAGGAGATGCAAACTACTATATTTTGTCCGTTGGACTGGTTATGAAGGGACTGATGAAGAAAACTTGTGGTTACCTGCAACCGAACTCGAACACGCACAAGAACTCGTATCCAACTTTCATGCGCGCTACCCGTGCAAACCCAGACCTTTTCCGCTTTGATTCTTATCTTATGCTACTTTGATGATTTCAAACACTTTATTTAAAAAAGAGAAAGAAAACTAATTCAACTACAAACAGTTCTTCCATACTTTCTACAGATTCCCATGCGTTCCCGCTCCTACTCCTACTCTGCTACTTCTTCCTCCTCATCCGCGTCCTCGCCCGCAGCCTTTTCCTCTTCCTTTTCCTCTTCCTCTGCCTCGCTGCGCTCTCGGAGGAACTCACGGAAAAGCTCATTTTCCACCTCTAACTCCTCCAACTCCCTGTCCATCTCCTCCGTCTTCCACTCGTCAAACCACTTGGCGTGAAGGTTTGCCTTGTGAACCTCCTCACCCTCGTCAACTGTGCCTTCCCACAAGACATCCTTGATGTCATCCAACTTCCCGTTCATCTTCTTTAACTCCTTGCCCATCACCTCGACCCCAAGCACCAACCTCTCAAGCAATTTCATCCCCTCCTCACCAAAAACCGACGGTTCCCTGATGGACCCCGCCGCTACCTCGCCCCACACCGCCTCGCACTTCTGTTTTGATTTCAGGCAGACCTTGCAGGTCTTACCCCTCGCTCCCGCCGGGCACACGCAATCAACCTGTTGGTTTTTACACCTATAAACTTGTGAGAAAGAAAACTTGACAAAATAATAAAATACGCACCTGCGGCACCCCACCCGTGCCAACTCCTCGCCCTCTGCATCCTCGTTGCCCATTTTCTTTCGCTTGGAGGACTCTGCCTCCCCCTCACCCGCCAACTCCACTGTGCACTGCTTTCCGGCCTTCTTCGTGGCAACCGCAGCTTTCCGAGCGACCTCTGCTGCTGCTGCTGCTGCTGCCTCCTCCGCTTTTCTCGCCTCTGCGAGCTCCTTCTTCTTCGCCTCGCGTGCCTTTCTCCTAGCAAGCTCGGCCACCTCTTCCTCCTCCATGGCAGCGAGCTCTGCTTCGAGCTCGGTGGCCATTTTCTTCGAAACAGAAGGGCCAGGGATAGTGGATGAGGATGGCATATTGATGAGGATAAAAGTTTGATGATGTGGTTGAGAAGAAAAAAAAAAAGATGAATTATCGATTTGGGAACTCGAACTCTCACGTGCCTCATAGGCTCGGCACTAAGGGGGAAATACTGTCACGCACTGATCTTTTGGCTGCGCGAAACCCGTCGCAAACCCATGGATCACCGATGAGATCCATCTGCAGACCATGAAAGGGAAAATGACTCATTGTGAGTCATTCAACCAAAACAGCAATAAGTAGATGTTTGGAGAAAATGCTATACGCTTCAGGAACCCGCGTATATCCGATGTACATTAACGGAAAATAACATTATAAGTAAATTGTAAATAAACCCAGAACATTGTAGATACTATGTAACTAGTATATAAGCTCAGACTTTAGGTCGAGCACTCCAGTTCAAATATTGTAACATTACCCCACTTGAAAACCTACACCTCTTGTGCTTGTAAACTCGACGCGCATAATCGTGGATTACCGCGCATTTCCGCTGTCATCCATCTGAACTTTGAAATCAGGGAATATACGCTAGTCAAGAGAAGGGCACAACTTCTTACAAGTTGAAGCCAATTCCCGTTTGTCCCCCTTCGGAAACCCGCGTGTTTTCCGATTCCAGTACGTTTTGACTCAGTTTTAACACAGTGCGATGATTGTAAATACCATCATTTACGCAATAGGTAAATCCTCAGGCTTTTCTACAATTGATCAAAAGACGAGAGTATCACATCTGGGCCGATTCTAACCCAACAATGATCGCAAATGAAGAAATTGAAGAAGCCCCCAATGGTAGCCGACCCCAAATGGAAGGCTTAGAGTTACTTGTTCAGTTTTGCTGAACAGGGGTGGAATTTCATGACAGCAAAGCTGATTTATTTGTAAAGGAGTTGCTCTCCTACCATGTGTTGGATGTATTCGCCCAAGTGCATGGGAAGGGGAAGGAGAATAATGGTGTGGCAAAATCAGATATTCCATATTTGCATTACTTGGTAGGTGCCTTGCTGTTTCGCAAAAATAGAAGATGTAACACCTTCCTCTCAGGGGCATGCCAACTTGAAGGACTGGCCGGATAGCATTGCTTCTGTTATCAAAGTTCTTCAGCAATCACACTTAAACAGGGGGAGCAACCCCCTCAATCCTGCGCTGGGCATGGAGGGTGTCGATTTCGACTGTCAGCTTTCTCACTGTTTCCAGACACTTTGTTTGGCTACCACCCATGTTAGGAAAAGCAATTTTCTGCATAACTTCGCCTCAGCGGCCTTCCACCTATGCTACCTTTTGAAAGTGCATACAAAGTTTTGCCATCAGAACATGTTACCTGATGAAATTTTAGGGCCATTTGAGCTTTCCAAAGGACAAATGTTCGTTGGAGGCAGAGCTGTGGAGAAATGGAATTTCGGTGGGCGCTAGTGCCTCGCTTTCTCCAGAAAAGCTCCAAACCCCTCTGAACATGGCGCTTGCTATATCACCCTTGTTTCTTCTCAGCTCTCATCTTCTTGCGAATGTGTCTATAGGAAAGAGAAAAATTCTACAAGTATTATTTCCTCTGACTTGCGGTTTCAAAACTTATTAATTGGTGCGATAGGCATGGAAGGCATTTGGTAACGACCGACCAAACTTAATCGTCATGGTGGAGAATCAACTATGGAATGCTATTATCAAAGGTGCCACGACGGCTGGATGCCTGGAGAGCATTCTCGGCGATGCTCTGCAGGATATACAAAGTATGGTTTCCGACGGCTCTAAAGCACACGAACTTCAAAGAAACTGGTTTAGAGCAGGTGCAAGTAAGAGTAAAATTGATACTCATGTATTGGCGACTGATTTTTCTATGCAGAGATGCCCGAGCCAGTGGTCCAACCTGCTCCTTCTGCAAGGTTACTTTTGGAAGCCCAATTTGGCTATGCGGTGTATGACGAGGAGGAGGAATCATCGGAGGGTGAAATGGGTGAAGATCGATTCATAGGTGGTGTGCAGCATTTGTGCATTGACGACCAGAGCTTTTCCCAACATCAGGCTGCTACGTCACAGGCTCCTGCCCCATTCCCTGCATCCCCACCAGACACTCCTGGCAATGGTGTCAGCGTTATGCCCACCAATGCAGGAAATGCTAAGGATCAAGAAAAAGGCGGAGGTGTGCACACCACTGCAAATGAGGATGACGTCGTGGCTGGGGCTGATGAGGGTGACCTCGGTAGCAAAGGTCCAACTCATGCGATCCCTGCGAATACTGCAAACAAGGATGGTGTCGGTGTTATACCCACCAATGCAGGAAATGCTAAGGATCAGGAAAAAGGCGGAGGCGTGCGCACCACTGCAAATGAGGATGATGCCATGGCTGGGGTTGATGAGGGTGACCTTGGTAGCAAAGGTCCAGCTCAGGCAATCCCTGCGAATCCTGCAAATGAGGAAGACGCCATGGCTGGAGCTCATCAGGGGGACCTTAGTAGCAAAGATCCAACCCAGGCGATCCCTGCGAGTCCTGTGAATGAGGAAGACGCCATGGCTGGTGCTCATCAGAAGGACCTTGGTGGCAATCATTCAACTCAAGCACTCTCTATGTACTCATGTCCCTCACTTTTTACCCTGAGCAAAGAACAAGGCGTATTTCATCAGGGTGAACAGCCGCAGAATAAAAATCTCCACATCAACAGAAATCATACCACTGAACCAGGCAGTGATCTTGTTGGCTCCAAGGCTGCCAGGGGTCGCGTAGAGGGCAGTGGTGATCACGCA
>QOVE01003509.1:2963-28324 GCA_003521275.1 Tricholoma sp. MG99 | reverse complement strand
AAAATTCATTCCAAATTCATCCACCATTAATTCATCCATTTAAGCCAGAAAATTCAGGTTTCAGCACTTAAATGGCTGTGTTACTGACTTGTGAACTGTGTCAGTCCTACTCATGAACATGGCATTCATGATTGGTACCCTGTGCTGTGACACTTTGGGAAACATCCTTTAGAGGTGTAAGAAACACAACACCCCACTCATCCCCTAGATGTCAGAAAGTCACATACAGAAACCTCCTGTCTTTTACTTGGATGTAATTCATACCTTTTCAGATTGAAAACACCCCCTAGATGTCATAAAATCAAATGCAGAAACATCCTGTTTTTTGGATGAAATCCAAACTCTTCTTTTAGATTAAAAACATCCCCTAGATGTCAGAAAATCACATGCAGAAACATCCTGTCTTTTGGATGAAGTTCATACCTTCCTGTTAGATTAAAAACATCCCCTACATTTCATTCTTTTTTGAAATGAAATTTCATCCCATTGACATATGGAAATTTTGTAAAAAAATACACATGAATTTCATCCCCTAAACAGCTTAAATACATGGGATGAAAATTCATCCCAAATTCATCTACCGTTAATTCATCCCATTAAGTTAGAGTATTCAGGTTTTGGTAGTTAAATAGCTGAAATTACTACCGTGCTAAGCTCACAGTGTCTCTAACCCTTGGTTATATCTCCGGTTCACGACTAAGTAACAGCCAAGAGACCCTTGGTTGTGAATCATAACTCATACTCAATCCTTGGTAGAGACTCCAAGGATCCTTGTTCTCGTTGAGCTCGGTGGTGCACACCGAGTCTCTCTCTTGATCAGTCCCAACCCCGACGGTACCTGTCAGGCTCCTTGACCCTGTGACCTGGAGGTACGACCTCGGTTCTAACACTTGCTGCTTACACAGCAAACCCGAGTCTCCAACACACAGGAGCTTTGAGGCGAGTACTTCAATATCTCGCTGGAACTAAAAGCTATGGGATAACCTACTCCAAATCTCCTTCAAACACCACTGATAATAACCATTTCCACGGTTTCACAGATGCAGCATTTGTGAATCAAGATGACTTCAAATTGACGTCTGGATATGTCTTCAAGGCTTCAGGGGGAGCAATAATGTGGCGATCCAAGAAGCAGACCACGGTTGCACTCTCCTCCACCGAAGCTGAGTACGTCGCTCTTGCAGAAGCCGCACGCGAAGCATTTTGGCTCAGGAATCTGTACGACGAGTTGGGATATTCACAGATAGGTCCAACACTCATTAAAGGTGACAATAAGGGATCAATCGCCATGGCGCGGAACCCACAGTTCCATCAGCAATCCAAACACATTGCTATTTGATGGCACATGATTCGAGACCTAGTCAGCGACGGCATCCTCACCATAGAAGAATGCCGTGATCCCGAGCAAACTGTTACAACTTTTCATTTCCTCGTTGTAACCTTTGACACGTGACGACCCGCCACGCGCCCACGTGCCAATTCGCCACTTGTACTCATCTCGCTCATGCACTCCGTTCCCTCGCTCGACACGCGTTTCACATCAACGCGCACTTCTGATTCCTCCGGCCTCATGTACACACGCGTACATTCGTCCTCCGGCATCTCTACTGCTTCGTATACGAACATGTATACTCATCCTTACGACTCGGACATCCTCTTAGGATCCTCAACTCATCACGATCTGTATCGACTCTTCATTGAGTCATGGAGACTCGTCTCGATCCCTCTCGACTCGTCTCTACTCTTGAGGCAGTGCACATACAACCCACATCCGATCCTAGTCATGCTATTAATAGCTTACCTCTGATGAGGTATCACATTGATTCCAGATATGCCGCTACACGTCATATCGTTTCATCTCTGACTCTTTGATTGACAGCTTGATGCGTCATGACTCGTACCGACTCGTCCTGACTCTTTCTGATTCTTATCTGACTTATTCTGATTCGTCTCGATTCGTCTCGACTCATCTCTATTCTTGGATACTGTTTCATAGTTGACTCTTATTCGATACGATACCGAATGCGGACTCTTAGACAAGTATATAAACTGTCGATACCTCTCATGTATCTACAGTTTAACCTAGTTTATTCAACCCTTGGTTATATCTCCGGTTCACGACTAAGTAACAACCAAGAGACCCTTGGTTGTGAATCGTAACTCATACTCGATCCTTGGTAACGACTCCAAGGATCCTCGTTCTCGTTGAGCTCGGTGGTGCGCACCGAGTCTCTCTCTCGATCAGTCCTGACCCCGACGGTGCCCGTCGGGCTCCTTTGACCCTGTGACCTGGAGGTACGACCTCGGTTCTAACACAAACCGCAGATGTTCTGACCAAACCACTCACATGCCTCAAGCATCAGAAGCACGTAAAGGAAATGGGATTAGCACCGACTTGAAGGGGAGTGTAGGGAAAGCAAGTCGATACATACACATACATAGTCACGGTGATGTAACAATCCGTAGACTGTCACTTTCTTAGAAAATCAATCACTCACTCATACTCTTATCTCTGTTATCCTAAGTCTCTCGCATCCTCATATCATCACACTACTGGGCTATCTACTACATCTGTAATCCATTTCCTACACTCCTGCCTTGTATAATCCCTCAGCATCTCATTGACTCTGTTTCTTCACTATGCTGTAGACATTGTATTCCAAAGGGGACACAAACTTCAAGTTGAAACTTGCCAGTCCCTTCAGTTTGTTGACCCAGGAAAACGCAACAAATGACAGCCCAGATGAAAATTCCTTCAGTCCAAGGTCAATCACAGTGTATCCTTATGTGAGGCCCTGGCTCTTATGTTACGACTCTTACGAGCAGTGGCAAAGCGGCGGGCAAGCAGTGGGGTCTGGTGGCAATCCCTCCTGATTTTTAAACTCCGACAATAGCATGAAGACCGACTCTTGTGTTGCCCACTGCTCAATCTCCATCGCCAGCATGCACAGTCGAAGATATGCGGCTGAAGAATTTCAATGCAGTTTCACGAAGAGCTTGGATGACTGTCAGTGGCATAGGTAGTGGGGTGTACAGTTCCTGAGTGCCGAGCCCGGCAGGTCCCGATTACTAGTAGGTCACAGCCTAGGGAGTCTCCAGAGTCTCTGAAGTATCCAGAATAACCACTATATACTCTGTGTATTAGGCTGGTGATACTTCTTTCACTAAAATCATTGGTGCAGGCGTACATATATCCTCTATGTAAGTGTGGTTAATCGAGACAATTTACAGGACTGAATAGGAAATCCCTAAATTGATCGGTAAATTCGGCACATTTCAAACTCCGCATTTCGGCCGCGTGAATGCTCGTAATGTGGCTCCAAATGTGTGCGTGGCGCCCTCAGCACATACGCTCGAGGGCCAGACACTGTGGAGCCTGTGTCTCTGGGCTAAGGGACCATGGTCTTAGCTTTTGGTGGACTTTCTGTGCTTATTTAGTCAATTTTTTGGCCAGCACTGTGTGTGTTCCACAGCATATCCCATCCTACATCAGGAAACTTAAGCTTTGCTGGTGAGCTTTTTGTGCTTTGTAGCCTGCGGCCAGTCAAAAAGTGACAAGCTGACAAGTTTTCATAATATTAGTAAGGCATTATTTACATGATTACATAATGTAGAACAAATCAAACTTGGGGCATGTCCTGGCATGACTCGGAAATTGTTTGCGTTTATATAGCTCTTTTCGCCAAACATTGACAAATGGTCCGTGCACGCACACAGGTATATAAACTCTCTCACAACTTCAATGATTACCCAACTTAGTGTTCATAGTTTGTTTGTAGTACTTTTGTAGTTGAATGTTGTTCATTAGTGCTTAGATAGTTATATAAATGACTTTTGATGATTTTCGCGCTTTTTCAGTGACGAAAATGGCTTGCTTATCAGAAAATCGGACCTGGCTTGTGGAGCTGGTCGCTTTTTTGACTTTTTGCGGTTGCTGTCGCTTGCTCACGCTTGCACAAGTAGAAAAAAGTAAAACTTAGAAATACTGATGTACTATTCTAGCCCCCAAATAACATGATGAATAAGTGTTGTAAAGGAGATTCTGTGCCATTAGTGCCATGCAGGTGCACATGAGGAGATTTTTTAAGGTGCTCAGTGATGGATGTAGCTTTTTGGCTGCAGCTCTCAGCTCATTTCCCCCCTTCTCTTCACAAAAAACTGAGGGAGCTTCTGACTGCTGAGATTCACACATATAAAAATTGCACTGGAGCCAATGCTGTTACCTGTAGCATGTGTGGCATCCAATCCCCAACGGCATTCTCGAGCTTATGTCAAGCAGATCAACGGTGCAGCTATAATTAGATTGCGCCCTTAGCCGAGCATCAGCTCATCAACGGACTGTAAACTGGGCTGGTTGGCATCACGGGTCTGTAAATTGAATCGTAAATTGAGCTCAATTTATGGTAAATTATCCGGCGTTAAGTACTTAACCCGCCATAAGTTGCTACTTAATAACTTAATGATCTGAGCCAGGTATGGTTTTCAGTGAAATAGGCCACCATTTCCACCATTTCTTAGAGGGGAAAGCCACAATATGCCTTGAAAGAAACATGTGCTGATTGAATGTATATTATTACGAGCCCATCTGAGCTGTTTTGCACTTATTGCAGGACCTACAAGTGGTGTGCACTGAAATCAATGTATTCTTATTCTATTTTTACTGATCTAACAGCCATCAGAACAGGTTCTCTTAGTGTTCTCGCAAGTTCCCATGATCACTCTTGTAGACGGCCGCCGCGCGTAGAATTTTTTTCCAAAGCAATGTTCACTGCAGGGGGAGGAGGCGCATTGACGACGCGCCCGGCGGAGTTTCAAACCCGTCGGCACCCCGGCACCGGCAATGTCTGGTAAATCATCAGTACTAAGTCCTGTAAATTGTCTCGATTAACCACACGTAAGTTTCTTACCTCTTCACCCAGGGCCGATCGTTATTTATAGTACTTTGCTCAGCAGACCGTGACGCTACCAGACGCTGCCGTTGACGTTCATCGGCATGCAAGGAATTCGAGCACCAACCGAATACTTCGGCACTGTACGGGAGGTCGTCCTGAGCGGTGAATGTCGGCTGGGGTCTGCCACCGTCGATCAACTTGAAGTGGCAGCCGGAAGTCCTTCAAGTTTCATCTACTATTCCGGCTATAAACTTGTATGGTAGGCATGTTATGGGTATGTATATGAAATCTTCGAAGCGAACGGCATGTCTGACTTGTGTGTCCATAGTTCTGACGTGCAGCGGCTAGTACAACTCCTGTCATGTTGAAGGGATAGAACTTGAACTTGAAGCTTGAAGCCGTCGGCACGTCAAACTTGAAGTCGTGATACTATTATAGTACAGCTTTTCGCTGTCTCATGACCATCTCGTGCAGCCCGGTCTACGGTTACCGTTCAACGCTCAAAGTTTAGTACCTGCCAGGCTCTTTGATTGCTAGTTTGCTATATAAAGGACCTAGGACCACCGTGGCCACCAACAAGTTTGCCTCCTTATTGCGATGCTGTTCAGTGGTCTTATTACTATCGCTTGCGTGCTCACCGCCAATGCCGTCACTAGTCCTAATGGATTGACAATTTCAACCCAACAGGGTGACGTCGTCGGCACCCTCGTCTCCCCTACCGTGCGGCAGTTCCTTGGCATACCCTATGCTGTGGCAGGAAGATGGACCGCGCCCAGCAGTCCTCCGAAGCGTACGGCACCTCTTACAGCGACCAGTTTTAGCGACTCTTGGCTTCAAGCCCTCACCCCTGGCAATGTGGAGTTCCTGAAGCTGGCTGGTTTGAGTAATTATACGTTCGTCCCTGAATCGGAAAATTGTCTGTCGGTCAATATATGGACTCCGAGCATTCAGAGGAAGCAAGGGACCGCGGTCATGTTTTGGGTGTATGGAGGCGGGTTTGCGTTCGGCACTGTGTGTACTCCTACCAATTTCGCCCTGCAAACCTCAAGCCTTCGATCATATTTTAGAGTAACCTCGTCGTGTATAATGGCCAGTACCTTGTGCAAGACAATGATGACGTGCTGATCGTCACGTTCAACTATCGAACTAACCTCTTCGGTCAACCGAACGCTCCTCAGCTTGCTAGTCAGACGAACTCCCAAAACTTTGGTCTTCTTGACTTGGACGCTGCTGTGCAATGGGTGTACAACAACATTGCGGCATTCGGAGGTGATCCCGCACGGATCGTATTGTTTGGCCAAAGTGCGGGCGCCGTTGCGATCGATGCATATACATACATACATCCGCAGGATACAATTGTTAAAGGTACACACTGTGATTCGCTCCATCGAAAGACGCTGATATCAAGCAGGTATCATCGAACAGTCAGGAAGGTACATCACTTTTTTCATATAGTCGATTGGTCCGAACGTTTTCTCAGTCTTTCAGGAGTTGTTACACCGACAAATGGTACCATTAATCCTACTGCATGGAATACGGTTGCGGCAGCTGTTGGGTGTGGAACAGGTGGGTACGCATTGGGCCTCTGGATTCATTTGTTAATTTGCTATAAGCTGATAACGCTGCGCAACTGACCTGCATGGAAGCGGTCCCATTCCGACAATTGGAAAACGCTGTGATATGCACCAATTCTAGCTTCGGTCCTTTGGTTGACAGTAAGTAAGCCATAGTCGAGCTGAAGAATACTGCACATTAAATTCTTTAGATATTACCGTCTTTGCTGACTATGAGACCCGTGCTGCATCGGGCAATTTTCTTAAGGTTCCAATGTTTATCGGGACTACTCAAAGCGAGGGAGACATTTTTGCCATTGCACAGGAAGAAGTGTCTTTAGGCTTCACTATACCACTCGTCACCCAAACGCTGAGCGACTATATAACCCAGGCAAGCGCTTCCTATTCGTGGCTTGGCTCGCTTTCGCTTACTCTCTCAAAGCAATTTACGTGTAGTGCTAGCAAGACATCAAATGACCGAGTCAAAGCTGGCGTTTCGACGTGGCGATATCAGTATCAAGGTAACTGCATGAAATGGCACATTGTACCATGACTCTGACAGTTTATGCACTTCCTAGCTATCTTTTCGGACATCTCCAGCCGCCCTGACCTTCGCGCGTACCACTCATCCGAAATCCCACTTGTATTCGGCACATATAGTGTGAACCCTAGTCCTCCCCCGACCAATACTGAAATTGCGCTCGGGAAGTATGTACAAGGGGCGTGGGTTGCATTTGCCCGCGACCCCATCAATGGTTTGCGCAACTATGGCTGGCCAACATTTGACCCTTCTACTGCTTCCCTTGTGCAGCTAGGTAACGTATTCAACCAATCTGGAGCTACTTTCGGTCAGTCGGTGCTGTTAGATCTCCCGTGCAATGTAACAGTTTCGTAGGACACTAAAAGCACAGATGTTGTCTCTATTGAACATAACACTAACAATCGTTTGTAACTCCACGTTCACTTATTTAATTCGATTGTAATGTCGGTCTCATTACTGTTAAAAATATCTTGTGTCGAGTAAAGAATTAAGAAACTAGTAAAATCAAGTAAAATGGTAGGACATATAAGAGGCTTGTGGGATCATACGTTTCAAGTCAGATTGTTGATATTTCTTAAAGTGACATTGAATGAATGTCCCATGTGCACATGTGAACGTTTGAACAGTTCATCGTGCCAATAGTTTGTGAACAATTGTTAATGGAAGTGGCTGTGCTCTTGGTCCAATCTTGGTACGATCGCGTTTGCTTTGTTGAGATCACGCATGAGCATGGCAACCATTATCCTCAGAGTCCACCGGCAAGAAGGGTGGACCATGCGTAACAACAATGACAAGACTTCAGTGGCACAAGTCATAGGTTGAATAAAAGCGAGACACGATGCTCACCGACCAGTATTTTCCTCGAAACTTCATTTCACCCTAAACCGCGTCTTACACCGCCATGGCCAAGTCTTCCCAGGTAAAAATTATGCCCCCTGCAATCATAGATCCTTGGCTGATGATGGGACATCCAGAATTCTTCCTTATATCTCAACAGTACAACATTCGAGACACCCACACGCGTAGGGACTCCAGAACCCAGTGGACCAAGCGCTGATTCATCTTGCGATGGATATACGTTGTCCGCATATGGAGATATATCCCTGAGCAAAGTGTACTTTATCCCTGGCCTACCTCCGGACGTTTCTCTGAAGCAACAGGACGGGCCAGATCCCAAGATACGACGCACTCGGGTAATGCCTGGGCAGGTTTGTCGCCAGTTTGTGACGAGTAGATTGAAGCACTGATATCAGTCGTAACACAGCGTCGTCGCCCTAGTCTCATTCAAGATATATTGCCCGTTTCGCCGACCAAGGCAACGACTGATAATTTTGAGAAGTTGCTTGAAACCATTGGACTACCCTATGAGCCGGCGAAATCGACTGCGGGATCTCCTAACGCCTTTAGTCCAAGAACTAATTTGAAAGTGGTAGAAAAGAGGCGCGACTTGCCCAAACCCCCACTGGCAACTGCTGCGGCTCGCGCACCACTTCCTCCGGGGCCTAAGGCTATCACGAGACCCAAACCCAAAGAACGACCGCTGCGTGGATTTGGTAGACTGCCCCCTCGACTCCCTATACCGCAATGGGATTTGCTTGAATCCGGAGTGTGCGGTGATTGGTTAAGAAAACCGCCCCGGACCTCCTAGGAGTCGAAGGTCGGCGCGTGGCGAGGATTAGATCATGTGTGATTATTACTGGGGGTATATACTGGGTATGTAGATATGGAGTTTGATATCCGATTGTGGTCCCAAGTAATCCATTGTTGGGGATGATGGCGTGGAGGGAGCACAGCTGACGTGACTAAAAACGTGGATTATTTCACTTGAAACGATTTCTGATTCAACCGGAGAACACATGCTGTTGAGATTCTGACTCTGATAATCCCCCCGCTGTCAGTTTTCTTTCATCCTCGTTCATCTCGCTGTCTTGTCCCTATTCAAGCTTCCGCTGGGCGTAGCGGTTTGTATGCCTTTTGTTCTGCTCCATCATTAGTCGTCCAGTGAGGCCCTGACCTCCTTTTTTGTTCTGGATTCGTTCAGATACAGTGAGGGCCCAGTACAATCACCTCACTTATGGACTTGCCACCCTGCACACTCCAAGCAGCCAAAGAGGAGGATGGGTGGCAAATCGTCACTCCTAAGACAGACTGGTGGCGCACCCCTTTTGGGTCCGTATCATGGTCATACTTCACGAACACAAAGTTTCGCTCTTCGAAAACACGCCAGTATAGCGGCTCTGTATTTTTACGACTGATGCCTTCCGATGCTTCAAGCTCTAGCCGAGATCAGCTAGACTCCCCCACTGATGTCACGCTGAATCCTGACCTTTGCGGCGTGCGTGGCGCGACAGATGCAGTCTGCATATACGAGGCCAATGTGGGATTTCATCATTCTACTTTTCCGGACTTGCATTTGGACAGGAGCTCACGCGATTTATCTGTCGAAGTTGATGAAAATCAGGTTCGTCTGGGCAAGGAGCAATGGGATGGACTGGTGGAAAGTCTGGGTGCACTTACGTTGGATGAAGAGAGGTCGGATGAAGGATCTGACACAGGGATTGAAAGTGGAGAATCGAGTCCATCGTCTGGTCTTCACAGAAGCACGTCGACATTATCTAGCGTCGACTCTGACCTGTCGACCGATTCGATCTCGTTCCCTTCGACGCCAAAAGCAAAGCATTTCGATGCAAACGTTCATATTAAGGATAGTTCACTCAGCAGCAGTACCTATTTCGAATGCTCTTCCCCTGCTCGTCCTCTTAACGCATCAGCTTCTTCCTTTGTCCCCTCGTTCATTAAGCCCAAGGTTGAGCCGATCGCTTTCCCTTCCATTCCCTCTCCCTCGTCTTCCCCCTCGCCTCCACCCGTGTTCGTCAATTTTACATTCCCGACATTGGATGTATCTCCACTTGCCCCCGTCAAGATCAAGAAAGATGAACACGGTTTCTATAGTGAGGTGAAATCCCCATCACTTCATGCTCAGATGCAAAATCCGTCGATCGATCTTTTGCCCCCGTTCCTTCAGGAACGCCGCAAAGGCCCTACGTCGAAAACGCGTGCCATGGTCGATCGCTTGCGATCATCCCATCAATCTGAGGAAAATGTCAGGACGGCGAAGGGGGGAAGCATGGGTGTCAGCCATTGTCGAAGTCCAAGTCCGTCCTCCTGCAACTTCACAATCCCCCAAGACCAGCTAGAGATCTCTAACGCCCGTAATGATCGTGGAGCAAGCGTCCCGAGCGTTTCGCTGGATGAGGATGAGGACGGTTGGATCAATCTTGCGGGTACGCAAGCAGCCTCTCCAGAAGCCAAGGCGAGGAGGACAAAAGACCTTTTCCTGGCTCTCACTCGTCGTCGGAGTGACTCTTTACCTGCAGTTAAGGTGTCAGGTTCTGAGGAAACCGAGGATCCTGTAATGGAGACGATCTGCACCACTGTATCGTCTCCATCCCTTTCTCCCGCAGTTTCCACCAAAGACAGTTGGCTCGATGATTCTGCAATTTCACAGAAACCTCCAACGCCATGTGACTTGAAATCTATCCGGCCTCGTGCTCGGACAGATTCTCGACCACGTTCCCGGGCAAGCAGGAAGCGGCGTTCGTCCAACTTAAACAATGTAGCAGTAAATTCCCCCCTCATCTCGCATCCTTTCATGCCCCATACGAACCCCATTGCGAGACCTCCAGTAGGCGCAGGCATGTTTCATCCAGCAGCTTCCATCTCTTTCCCAGTTCAACCACCATTCTTCTCGTCGCCCTATCCACAGATGATGATGCCCATGGCACCTTATGCTCCATATATGCTCCAGATGCAGATGCAGGCTCAGGCCCAGGCGCAGATGCGAGGACATAGACTATCAGCATCAACGGGCGCAGAGTGGCTTCAATACCCCCAAGGAGTACGGCCATTCATGAATCCCAATCCAAATCTTGTTACGAACATGAATATGACCCCCACACCGACGAAGCGCGGCTCACTTCACTGGTGATAGGTGCCTAGCAGCTCCTCGCCTCAAACATTGTTGTATTCTGTATGTCCAGTTCTTACCCTCTTCATGTATATATTCTCGTCGGCGGGACTTTTGTGGCATCAGGCTCTGAAAACAACACATCATTTCGTAGCATTATCACTTTATTCGAATCCGGGAGTTCATTCGGAAACTCTCTTATTGTTGTACTGTTTTATGTATGTACAATGCAGTCAGATATGACTTGTCGGATAATTTTGTGCAGCTTTTTGAATACACTTAGGTACATAGCGTAGAATAAATATATCGATTCCCTTTCTTCCGGTGTTCCCTAAGGATATACAAATTCCTACCAATCAATCACAATGGCCCAATCCTGTGTGATCAGTACCTTAGGGTCCTTGATCACGATAAGACTAGCGGTTCCTTCCGTTTTCTCTCCGGCGCTAACACCGGGTGTATAACTCCACAAAAGCTCCTTACCACCCTCGATCCTCACACTCGCCGGCTTGACAGCCAGCCCCACCACCACAACCTTCTCCACCCTCACATCCTTGATACTCTTCGCATACTTGTTCACAGGGTTGAATTTTGCCAGTGCAACTCCGTCCACAGCCTCTCTAGGCTTAGCAGCACCAAGATCCTTGCTGGAGATACGGATCGTCTTCGGCATCTTGCTTGGCTTTTCTGCAGTAAACTCTCGCCAGACAAAGTCCCCTTTCTCATGTGCGTATGTGACCCCGTCGTCGAGGTACAGCTCTCCGCGTGCAGAGCCTGCTTTGCTGAGAGCGACACGCAGAGTGAAGGGATCGTTGTTCATGGATGTCGACGACCTCCTTGGACGCTCGCGCGTAGATATGATTGAGCCACCACGAACGAGGAGAGGAATTTCGTGTAATGCAGATGGGACGGTTACTTCTTTACCTTTCGGCACTCCACGGTAGGCATAGTGTTTGAAATAGTCATAGTAGACCTAGGAGAACAATTCAATACAGGACATCAGCAGGAGTATAGTCATTATTACCTGGTCCTCAGCAAGATATACCGTGGTTTCTGTTGCATCTTTTTCAGTGACGGGCTTGACGAGCAGACCTGACGAGCCAATGAAGTACTGGTCATCGATATTAAAACCAGCCTTGTCCTTGGGGAACATGACATAGTGCGGCCTAAAAAAAGAAACCCCTTGGTGACATCTTCGTACACAAGATCCCAGTGCTTACCTCAAGACAGGAAGACCAGTGGTGGAAGTCTCCCTGAACGCTGTATACCAGACTGGGAGCATGCTATACCGGAGACGCAGGATGTCTCGAACAATACCCTTGTACGGTTGCTCAAGCAAGAATGGTTCACGGCGTTTCGTGTCAATATGAGCATGAGCACGGAAGAAAGGCGCGAATGCCCCGACTTGGTACCATCGCACCAGCATCTCAGGCTCTGGGTTGCCGAAGAACCCGCCGACGTCGGCTACAAAACACAAGACCGCGATCAATGAGATCGTTCGAGGCAAAAGGATTTGCTTACCTCCTGCGTAGGACATGCCAGCGATGTTCATAGAAAGCACTATTTTGATGCCCACAGCCATGTGCTCCCAGGTCCCAAGGTTGTCGCCAGTCCACATTGCCCCGAAACGTTGTGAACCAGCAAAGAAAGCGCGAGTGAGGACGAACGGACGTGTTGGTGTACTGGAACGCGAGCAGACTGCCTGTGAGGTAAGATTGGACTAGATGTTTTTGAGATTGAGTAACACGGCGTAGATGGTAATAAGAGATCGTACAAAAAGCATCCCATTGATGTTATGGACATCACGGTGCTCCCAACCACCATGATGGATATTATCCTTTGGCATCGTAATTTCAGGGCCGTTGAATACGGATGGCTGTAGAACAGATCAGTCGGGCAAGCAGTAAGCACCAAACACGAATTTACCTCATTCATATCGTTCCAGATATGGACAGCCTCAGTACTTTGTGTCCAAGTAAAGCCACTGTCAAGCGCCTGCGTTTTGAAGAGCCTCACCCACCAGTCCTGTACTGCAGGATTAAAGAAGTCAATCCAGGAGCTACTGCCCGACCAACACCAGCCCTCGTATTCTCCCTCTCCGCCTTTGGGTTTGACGAGTAGGCCACGATCAGAGGCTTCCTTGTATACCGGATAGTCCGCGGTTCGTTTCAAGTGGGGGTCAACGATCACAACCATCTGTTCGATACACCCCGCTGAATGCTCTGTTGAATTAGATGGTAGAATATGCTTACCTTACGGCCCAGAGCAGCAACATCGTTGGTCATTTCAACGGGGTCTGGGAAAGTTTTCGGGTTCCACATGAAATATTTGTGGTCCTCAGCATACTCGATATCAAGCCAGAAAACATCAACGGGTATGTCGTCTTCATCGAACCTCTTCTGCACGGTCCGAATGTCATCAGAGCTGACGTAGTTCCAGCGGCATTGGTGATAGCCCAAGCTCCAGTGTGCAGGGAGGACCGGTGTGCCAGTTAGTTTAGTATACTGGGTGAATATATCTGCTGGCGAAGGGCCAGGCATCAAGAACAAATCAAGGATACCAGATTCTGATATCCAATGCGTCTCTGTCGATTTCTCAGACGCGTGAGCGACGTCAATCCAGGTTTCGGACGCGACAGCATCGAAGATGCCCACGGTGGAGTCTGTGGAGTGTGCGTGGAGAACAGGGATAGATCCGTAAATAGAGACTGGAGAGGAAGCAAGGTACTCGAATACGTCAGCGTTGTACAAGCGGTAAGGGTCACTGAAGAAGGGAGAGTCGCCAGCAGTAGTGGGAAGGGCCAGTCGCGTGGCATGTTGCGGGATACCGTAGATTGTGCCATGGTTTGGAAACGAAATATCCAGGGAAAGGGATTCAGGACCTGACTTGCTGGTTACAGGGAAGTAGGGAATGGAAGAACACGATTCATACCTTTTGGCTTTGAGTCAGTCCAAGAAGAGAATGTCTCTTCCCACCAATCATCTTCTTTGTCGCCCTCGAACCAAGCTCGTGAATTCTCTGAGGCAACAACGACCTGGGCTTCATCCGTGCCTGCTTCGTTTTGCTGTATCTCAGGAGCTTGTGACTTTGTGCGGAAATGTTCCATGTGAAGAAGTCCCTGGCCGTTCAGGACAATTTGCTCCTTCCCGTTACGGAGCAGAGAGATACGCAACGGCTCGAATGATACTACAACCTCATACTCTTTCTTGGCCCCATAAACGGCACGGATATCTTTCTTCCCAGCGGTCCACTTGATTTCCTGGCTTATAGTGGGCTCGGAAATCAAAGCCCACGATGCGGCTTCGTCATATCGTTTTCGAAGTCCACCAACCTCATCCATGCGAACACGCACAACACCATCTTCATGCACACGCAATTCCAGTCCGAACTTGATGTCAGGGTATAGTGACGATTTGACACCAGCTGTGAAGGTAGCCTGGTCGGAGGTTATGGCAATGGATGTGGGGTCCACAGAGTAGGGTGATTTCCATGACGAACCAGCCTCTCTGGCACGCGCAGAGAGAGCACGACCCCGTCTACAGAAACCCGCTTGCGAGCATGTTTTGAAATCTTGTGCTTTGAAAGCGAAAGCCTCTGGAGCCGCAAGTAGAAATGATACGGCTATAAGGGCGAAGGAGCGCATTCTCCACCACTGGCCAGCAGCAAACTGGCCTCAATGATAATGCTTCCGTCAGACTTCAGTCCACTGTCGAGCGACACGTCGAAAGCATTCACGTGATGTTTGTTTGGTCGCCAAGTATCCTCAGGTTCGCGTCGTGATCGACTCATTGCTCGTCCCCTCTCGTCATCCTAGGGCTGAATAGTAATTGTTCTGACATTCAATTCTCGTGTATATGATGGCCAGTCTTCTTGCCGGATTCTATCTAATACTTATAAGTCCTCATGCGGAGATACGGTGCGGCTGATTCCTGACATATACCGTACATATTAACTCGCTTCCTCATCAGCAGACACAGAATTTAGTCCATTGAGACTAATTTAATGAATCGTTTATATATACTAAGCACGATAGCTGTTTGCATGGACATTTGCTCGTCCCTGTTCTTACCCATCGCAGACTAAGTATGGTTGCCTTCACAATCTTAGCTGGGGGCTATGACGTCTTCATAGCAACGTATTTGTTTAATGCGGCGACTTGCTCGCTCTCCCTCCTTGCCAAATCACCTTCAGGACCCTCCCCATCCTGGATTAGCCTTGATCCCACCAACTCAAGCGTTCTGTAGTATGTTCAGCTCGGACACTTCCCTATAACCATCGTAACCTCACCTCAGAAAATCTTCCAGTGCCACGAATGAGGTAGCTAACGGAGCACTTCAGTCCTTTAAAATCAACGCGAACGGTACCCTGTCAGCTGCTATCGACACGGTTCCGACGGGTGGTTCCACTCCAGCTTTCGCTGCTGGCCTATCTACCGGCGAAGTCGCTGTCTTCAATTACTTCGGGGCAAATGGACGCATCATACCCACAACCTCTGCGGTGTATTTTGACAATGATTCTGCCCCAGAGATTATCTTCCCTTTGACATCCACGTCCCCTAATGCTGCTTCTAACCCACACATGGCCCTTGAGTACAAACGCGAGGTCTTTGTTCCTGATCTCGTAAGTTGGGTTTGTGTCCAAGCACGGTACATGTGACTTTTGAATCCCAGGGTGGTGACACCATATGGCGACTTGGAAACACTGGGATACCAGGACACTATACGATCCATGGATCCATACCTCAGCCAACAGGAAGTGGGCCGAGACATATTGCCATATATAGTACGTTATGCGTAGAGCGTCTAACTTCTATCCGATTCTCATCCGTACCAGATGAACACTTGTATACCTTGCACCAAATCAGCTCGACACTTACTGTCCAGAGAATACCGACGCCGCCCAATGGCACAACACCCATCATCGCCTCCGCCTCGATAACACCTCCCAATCCACCGCAAGGCGCCCAATTTGCAGCCGCGGAAATTCTTATCCCTCCACCTACCCAGAAGTTTAGCGTACCCTACATCTACGTCTCTAACCGTAATACTGGCACGCAAGACCCGCGAGGCGACACCATCGCCATCTTCGAGCACGTGTTCCAAGGAACACCCTTCGAGAGATTGAGGTTGGTAAAGCAGATCTACACTGGGCTTGATCAGGTTCGAGGGATGGAGATAGGTCCCGCGGACGAGAGAGGCGGCGACGAATATTTGATTACATCTGGGAGTGCGGGGACCGCTGGTGTGATTGTGTTCAGGAGAACTGAGGGCGGTCGGAATCTTGAGCTTGTTGCTCGAAATTTGGATATTGCTATTAGGACTTCCTTTGTGTGGCTACCATAATCACACTGGTCTGCCCGATGAAGTCCGAAGAACTGAAGTACCGAAAGTCAATTACTCAAATATAAAATGTATATTCCGGCACCATTCACATACTCCCGTTGTTCCTTTGTGGGACGCGCGGTAAATCTATCTTATCCCACTAAGTATCCTATACTACCCAACGACAGCCTCTGATGCAAGCACTCCAAACTCGCCCAGGTGTGTTGGCCCTCTGTGTATCCCCGCGAAGGGGCAGTAGCTGGCTGCATGCCATCGTCACTGTACTGCCCTGGGATGACCCGGTTGGCATGCATGGTCGATGCGAGTGCAGTCAGAAACAGGTCTTACGCGGGCTCTTGTATCTCGCCTCGGCGGGTTCTGCGGGAGGACGACCACCCCGACGCACCTTTGTGATTTTCTCCGCCGTCTTCTTCATTTATTTGCCCACCGATTCTGATTTTTTTTGAATTCGGCCACCATCCTTATGTGCCAACGGATGGATAGGCGGAGGAAGGGTGGCTGGCTGGGATTCTCTCGCTCCTGGATCTGCTGGAGTTGGGCGAGGTAGCGGGCATTTTGGCGAGGTGATTCAACTCCAGGATCTGGCCAGTGGCCACCGAGGGCGAGGAGGACGATCAGGAGCAGATTTCGGTCGAGACGGCGACAGGGACAGGCGAGTCCCGCGTCCTCGTCGCAAATCGCCGCCTGCGAGGGACGGAACGTGGAGACCGCGCTCACGGTCACGGTCACGTCTCAGAGCCTGAGGCTCGCTTGTAAAAATTCTACGCTGCACGTGAGTAACTTACTCAATTCGCAGTTCTTACCTTCCTTAGCGCACGCTCGACGATAATACAATTCCCCTCGATATAGACCTAGTATAAGTAACTTCATCCCACCATGCTCAAACGTCCCTGAAGATACATGGAAGGAGTTAACAAACCACCCAGACGTAACCCACTGATTCTGAAAACTAAAGGCTTGGCGCTAACTACCTTGGCACGTGCATACACACCTTACACACTAGCACCAATCGTTCCACCACTGCACTCCCATCAATGATGTCAGAGCCCTCTGTGATTGTGCACAAAGTGCGAAACCTTGCATCATTTGGTATGTCACTCCTTGGTCTATCTAACTTCCTTAACTTGTCGTGACTTGACTTTGATCCTCTAGATGGCGGTGGTATTCGTGGCCTTATCCAGCTTATCATTCTCGATAACATCATGGAGACCATAAAGACTGAGCATAGTCTACCAGTGACACCGTACCCTTACCAATATTTTGATCTCATCGGGGGCACCAGTACCGGAGGGTATACTCCATTGCGTCCTGTTTTGTTGAGGCGTTACATTTAATTCTGTTCCAGGTTGAACGCTCTACTTCTTGGCAGACTTCGCATGTCTCCTAAAGAGGCTCTCGAGCTTTAGCCGTATTTCGCTAAAGCTGTATTTGGCACCCCAAAAAGTCGGCTACGTTTACTAATCCAAGGCAGCACGTTTACGTGCTACAGTGCGGCGGCCATGGAGAATGAGATTAAGACGATTGTGCAGAATAAATTGAACGAAGAGGGAGGAGCAGATTCGCCTATGTTGGATTCCAGTGAGGATGCATGCAAAACGTGAGCATCTTGACATATTGGCCGGTCTATTCATGTCTAAACGATTCACGCATTCAGATTCGTTCTCGCAACCACCGCAAAAGCTGCTAATACCGGTTCGGGTCCACGTTGCATCACTACCTACCGTCCTAAAGCCAGGTCATTTTTCAAAACTACCATCTGGGAAGCTGCACGCGCGACTAGTGCGGCACCTATGTTTTTCAAGTCGATCACGATTGGACAAGAGGGAATGGCTGAGGAGTTTGTTGATGGAGGTATGGGCGCCAACAACCCAATTGAACAAGTGCTCGACCAGGCATACGAGCAATTTGACCCGTCTGACCGCATTTTGTGCATCCTCAGCATCGGGACAGGAAAGTTGAAACCTGCAAAATACAAACCGGGATATATACTGACTTCTCTTGTCGATTCTTTGATTAAAATCTCCACAAATTGTGAACAAATAGAGCAGAAGGTCGCTCGGCAATTTGAGTCTATCAGCAATGTTTATTTTTGGTTCAACGTGGAGCAGGGCTTGCAGGATGTTGATCTGGATGATTGGAATAGACTGGGGGAAGTTGTGACGCTTACAGGATCTTATCTTCGAGAAGTGGATAACCTTAAGAAGTTAAAGGCCGTCGCAAAGGCACTCCACACACCACAAGGCCGCATGACAATTTCTCAACTTCGTACGTAGATCCTTAGTTCTCACCATGCAAATATTAAATCAGATGCCTAACTTAGGTCCTTGCGTTAGCACGAACGGCGAGCAATCTCTATTGTCAGAATTTTCTTCTCTGTCAAGGTGAAATGGGCCTCTGACTACAATTACTTACAGTTCCATGATACCGGAACCAGTACAACGGGCCACGTATTTCTACGGTCGCGAAAACTATGTCCAGTCGATGATCCAGACCATATGCATCAAGACCGGGACATCTGCTGGAGCTCATCTCATTGTGCGTGGTCCTGGTGGCATTGGCAAGACAACGGTAGCAAGTGTAGTCTACCATCATGACGTCGTTAAAGATATCTTCAAAGGTCGTTGTCACTTCGTGAGGTGCGAAGTGTGCGATACCAGTTCTTCACTTCTGGTTGCTATTGCCTCCTCACTGTGCGTAGACGTATCCAACGGGGATCCACTTGCCTTAATTCCCGATGCTTTGAAAGGCATCTCTGAGCCATTGCTGTTGGTGTTGGATAATTTCGAAATACTCTGGTATTCCGAACCAACAGATCAAAAACAGATACCCATTCAATTTATACTTCAACAGATTTCTTACATCCGACATCTAACATTAATTCTTACCGTGCGAGGCATCGAAAAACCATACGGTGTAGCATGGGACAAACTCGACGAACTTGGCAGGCTGGATCCAGATGCAGCAAGAGATACTTTCTTTCCATAGCTGATGAATGTCCTCACACATCGGCGCTGGACGACTTGCTGTGCGACATTGATTATGTCCCACTGGCTGTCACCATACTTGCACGAGTATCACAAACAGGCAACGAGAGTGTTGGTAAATTGCGTGACCGGTGGCATAGCCAAAGCACAAAACTCCTCAACATTCATGGAACCTCCAATCGAGAAGGAAGTATTGAAATCTCGATAGAGCTGTCATTACACTCTCGACTCATGAAAGAATGCCCCGATGCATTGCGACTTCTCAGTATTATATGTGAATTACCGGCCGGGATATCAGCCAAGACGTCTGACATTTGTGCTCAGACAACTATCACAGAAGTATCTGCGGAGGATGCGGCACATACGTTGAAGCATCTGTCACTTGCATATTGGTCATCCCCTTCCCATTTGACCACCCTATCACCGATTCGGGCATACATAAAATGTCACCATTGCCCCCATAATAGTGACCTTGATGTGTTACATCAGTGGCATCAATGCCTTGCTGAGAGAGGCAACTGCAATCCAGGAGACAAACAATTCCTTGGAGCTGTGCATGACTGCAGCTTGAATCAAGAAAACATATTTTATATTTTGCAAAGTCTGATTGACTCTCAACACGAAGGAGAGGATATCATCAGAGCAGTTAAAGGTTTCTCCATGTTTTTGTACTGGACAGTGCCCAATAGTGACATACTGTGTTACCTCTTGGAAGCTACAAAAAAGAAAATATTTACAGTACCAACACACATTAGATCAGAACTATTGCAGATCCTTGGTGACATTATGCATATGCAAAGTGATTATAGTAGGGCTCGATCTGCCCTGGAGGAAGCAAGGGCGGAGTTCCAGTCAGTTGGGGATCATCTGGGAGCAGCACAATGCCTTCAGAGCCTAGGTGACATCATGTGTATGCAAAGTTATTATAATGCCGCTCAATCTGCACTAGAGGAAGCAAAGGCAGAGTTTCAGTCAGTTGGGGATCATCTGGGAGCAGCACAATGCCTTTGGAGCCTGGGTGACATCATGCATATGCAAAGTAATCATAATGGGGCTCAATCTGCACTGGAAGAAACAAAGGCAGAGTTTCAGTCAGTTGGGGATCATCTGGGAGCAGTACAATGCCTTCAGAGCCTGGGCAACATCATGTGTATGCAAAGTGATTATGATGGGGATCAATCTACACTGGAGGAAGCAAGGGCAGAGTTTCAGTCAGTTGGGAATCATCTGGGAGCAACACAATGCCTTCAGGGCCTGGGTGACATCATTCATGTATATGCAAAGTGATTATGATGGGGCTCAATCTGCACTGGAGGAAGCAAGGGCAGAGTTTCAGTCAGTTGGGAATTGTCTGGGAGCAGCACAATGCCTTTGGAGCCTGGGTGACATCATGCGTATGCAAAGTGATTATGATGGGGCTCGATCTGCACTGGAAGAAGCAAAGGCAGAGTTTCAGTCAGTTGGGGATCGTCTGGGGGCAGTACAATGCCTTCAGAGCCTGGGTAACATGACATCAGGAAGTCAGATTGGTGAGGCTAAGGCCAGATAAGATCTTAAATATGTAAAATATCCATAATGTATGTAACTCTTATATACCAAATGACCATGCAATGTAAAGGAGGCTAGGTCGGTAGTGAAGTAGTATTGTTGCATCCCACCAGTACAGATCTTGTTTTCACTGTGTCGCACACATCATCTCTCAAGTCAGATCTGTTTAGTTTGTTAAGTAGCACTGCATCGCTGTCAAGTTCCTGATGCCCCCTTTCTTCCAACCCCTGCACTGGAAAACTTCGATGTCTGGCCTTTTTGCTGATAAGTAGTGTTATCAATGTACAGTGTTTACTCCTCAAGAGTGGATCAATGCTCAGGTTTCTCGAGTCCAGCATCAAGTAAGGTTTGGAGTATCTGGTATAGGGTCTCCCACTTGGATGCCTTTTTGGTTCAGAAGTCCATGTGCGGGACAAGACTGGCCCTAAAAATGCTGTCAGGGATTGGGCTTTGAGATCTCGGTCAAACAGTGAGTCCTTGTCCTCCTAGTCATGCTGTCCCTAGGTGTTGCCCCCCGGGGTTCCAACCACTGCTGTAGTGATAGTCTGGCTGGAGTTATTAGTTGTTCCTATAGAGTTTGTTACAACTTTTCATTTCATCTTTGTAACCTTTGACACGTGACGACCCGCCACACGCCCATGTGCCAATTCGTCACTTGTACTCATCTTGCTCATACACTCTGTTCCCTCGCTTGACATGTGTTTCACATCAGCGCACACTTCTGATTCCTCCGGCCTCATGTACACACACATACATTTGTCCTCTGGCATCTCGACAGCTTCGTATAGGAACACATATACTCATCCTCACAATTCAGACATCCTCTTATGATTGATAACTCTTAGTGATTCACATTGACTCTTCATTGAGTCATGAGGACTCGTCTCGATCCCTCTAGACTCGTCTCTGCTCCTGGGACAATGCCCATACAATTCCACATTCAATCCCAACCATGCTATTAATAGCTTACCTCTCATGAGGTACCACATTGATTCCAGATATGCCGCTACACGTCATATCATTTCATCTCTGACTCTATTGATTGACAGCTTGATGCATCATGACTTGTACTGACTTGTCCTGACTCTTTCTGATTCTTATCTGACTTGTTTTGATTCATCTCGATTCCTCTTGACTCATCTCTATTCTTAGATGCTGTTTCATAGTTGACTCTTATTCAATATGATACTGAATATGGACTCTTAGACAAGTATGTTTATCTAACTCTTGGTTATATCTCCGGTTCATGACTAAGTAACAACCAAGAGACCCTTGGTTGTGAATCATAACTCGTACTTGATCCTTGGTAGCGACTCCAAGGATCCTTGTTCTCGTTAAGCTTGGTGGTGCACACCAAGTCTCTCTTTTGATCAGTCCCAACCCCGACAGTGCCTGTCAGGCTCCTTTGACCCTGTAACCTGGAGGTATGACCTCGGTTCTAACAGAGTTTGCTGGGCTCTCATGGTGTTCATTTCCTGACCTCTCCACTCTGGCGGCTATCGCCTGGTTAAAGTAAGCTGAGTGTTGCCTGACAGGTGAGGGATGATGTTTAAAAGTATGAGATTGAAAAACAAGCAAATCGCTCTAGGTGACAACACTAGGATAAGAGAAAGGGATTCGCAGAGAGACCCTGAAAAGGGGTGTGTCTCTGACTCTCACTAGGAATAGGGGATTTGACACATGACATGACTGAGGTGTGGTCAGGTGAAAGTTGCAAACCAGTGAGAGAAGCGGAGCATGCAAAGCGTTGCATGAGAGTGTGATGTGGCACAGAGAGAGAGACACGAAGTGCGGTGGGACATGTAAGCATGCACATAGAACAAAGAGGAATGAATATGCATGGCGACGCTGCATTTCAGATCGCTTGCCATTGGACTTGAGTAAACAGGTTTGATATATCTCATCTCACGATTCTCATTCACCTAACCTTCCCATAATTCCATACTAATTAGTTGACATGATCCCATCATGTCAAGCCAACTAATTAGTGTAAATCTACCTGATTCTCTTACCCGCTGATATAACCCTTCAATATTGTTCACTACAACCATTTAAGGTAGCCCGCCCAATGTATGCCACCTGTAGATATCATGTAAGCAATAGATAACGAACTGATAAGAGGGATCAAGCTCAGCACAACAGCACATCAACATGCATCAATGTTGATGGGCAACTCAGCTACCTCCAATGTTGCCATCAATGTTGCCGTGCCATGTTGTGCTCATCATCTCCAACAATGAGCTCCTATTCCACTCATTCCTGACCCCTTCCCTTCACTTTTTTTAGTAGATAACACTTATGTATGTATACATAGTGTTAATAAGCAGTTGTGTTACGACTGTAACTTCTCTAGCCTCGGAAATCCCGCTCTTCGGACATCCCGACTTCATCTTTCCATCTTTCCATCTTTCCATCTCGGACATCCCGATATCCAACAATTTATGAACATCATTTGTTTCATCTCTCATTATTATGATTCCTCACATGTCTTACGATCTCATATTAAGTAGTTAGGTTTTATGACTACAGTCTGTGTCTTTGATATTGCACTGATACTGTATCATATACTTATATTGGAAACACCGCCTCATATCGCAGTATAAATACTTAGCTACTTTCACTTGTATTCTCCAGTTTAATATCAACCAAGTTCACTCCTCTCATCTCCTGTGTGATTTCTCTGGAACTCCTATCCTCTGTCTTGTCAGAACTTCCGCTTGAGAACTCCACAAGTACTCCTTATCTCTCTGTCTTGAAATAGGACACTTTGGCGAGGGAGGCGCAACTTCTTATAAGTTGAAGCCGAGTCCTGCCCCCTTGGAGTTGGAATTTCTGCGTCGGACTTTCCGGTCTCAACATCGTATCTTCCTGTCACGTACTTAACAGTATATTAAACTCACTCTCCTCTTGTCATTTTCTTATATGTCCAAACAAACCAAACCAACCAGAGAACACTCTATACTAAACTCCAAATGTGCTGGCACAAACCCTGGACTCTCTGCAGTCACCAAATCAAGAGTCACTACATCTCCATCCCACCCTACCCATACCTTCAGGCTCTCTGCAGCTTGACCTTCAAACATCTTTCGTCCCTCAGGAACCAAAACACTTCCTGACATCAATATGTTTCGACCACAACCTTTTCCACCTTTTCCTGAATCTGCCTCTAGGCCACAACATCACACTGGCAATTGCTCACCGTCTCCTCTGGAATATGCTAATCTAGACCAGGGTGTTTTTCCCGATGATCAGGCCTTGCCTTATCAAACTCGCGGATACCCCGATAATGATCTTGGAGACAATATTCCATGAGATAACGATGACCCGGATGATAACAGTGAACCTGGTGGTGGAGGAGGACCTCCAAATGATCCAGATCCTGGTAACAGAGGTGGCGGCGGAGGTGGTGGTCCACCTAATCCACCCAATCCACCAAACCCTCCTAACAATCCTGCTCTCAATGAAGGTGGCTTACAATTCTTGAATGCCCTTCAAGCCATCTCTAACAATTTGGCAAATTTGAACCAACCGGCACCCCCAAAAGCCGAAAAGATGAAGGTCAGAGACCCTGATACTTTTGACGGTACTGATCCCAAGAAACTTCGGGACTTCCTTGTTTCTTGCAATCTGCATTTTCGAGACCGTCCTAATCTTTTTGCAGATGATGAAAAGAGGATACTCTTCATCCTCTCATTCCTAAAGGGCGCCGCAATTAGCTGGTTTGAACCAGCACTCATGGATCCCAATAATGCAGCTCATTGGATGTGGGACTTCGATGCTTTCATCCTAGAGCTCGAAAGCAACTTTGGTCCCCATGATCCTATTGGCGATGCCGAAAATCTCCTCACCAATCTCACCATGAATGAGAACTCCAAAATCCTCAAGTACAATGTGGATTTCTGGAAACTCGCTGCACGGTTAGGCTGGAATGAGTCTGCACTTGTTGCACAATACTTCAGTGGACTTCCGCTTCATCTTTGCATTGAAGTAATGCGTGGTGGTAAACCCAATACATTGGGTGCACTCTGCCTCAAAGCTCAGGACACAGATGACATCTATTGGATGCAGAAGAACGAAATGTTGCGCAGCTCCCGAAATTCCGGTGGCAAGAAAGACAAACCTAAATCCAGTTCTGACAACAACTCTCATTCCAATTCCAATTCCAACTTTAACTCCAACTCCAATAAGTTGAACTCTAGTTCCAACTCCAAACTTAAGTCCAACTCCGGAAACTCCAAATCCTCTGACAAACCCAAAGTCAACGCCTTGACCGAAAAGTTAGGCAAAGATGGTAAACTCACTTCTGAGAAACGGGAATGCCGCATCAAAGAGAAGCTTTGTCTCTACTGCGGAAAACCCGGTCACAAGGCTTCGGAATGCAACAAGTCAGCTGCTGCTAAAGGACACGCCGCAACCGTCGAGTCCAAAGACTCTTCAGAGTCAAAAAAATAGTCAGCAATCCTCGGGATGCTTCACGGTCCAAGGATTGCGTTGACCTTTGCTGTGTTGCAAAATTCATCTGACTCAACGCTGC